>VZTB01009268.1:689106-731106 GCA_013397245.1 Thryothorus ludovicianus
GCCGCCGGGCGAGGCGGCGGGCAGCGCTGAGGCGGCGGGGCGGGGGCGGCGGCGGGAGCGGGGGGCAGTGACAGGTGCGGGGAGGGCAGGAAGAGGCGGCGGAGCAGCGGCGGCCGGAGCGCAGGTACCTCGAGTGGGCGGGCAAAGGGGTGGGGGAAGCGCCGCCCCTGCCCGAGCTGCGCCATCGGGAACTCCCCCTGGCGCTCCCCGCCTCGGCGCCGCTGCCCGCTGGCGGCGGAGCGCGGACCGTTAGCCGGGAGAGCCGCGGGGCCATGGCGGTGAGTAGGCGCTGATGGCGAACCGCCGCCTTCCCCTCCGCGGGGCGGCGAGAGGGGTGCGAGGGGACGGGGGCAGCGCCGCTGCCTGCCGCCCGTGCCTGAGGAGCGGCGCTCCCCGCCGGGGAGGACCGGGAGCCGGCGCCTCCGACGGAGCTCCGCGAAAGAAACTTTGTGTCTCTCTCCCCTCCGTCGCTCGGAGGTGCCTCTGCCGGCCGGGGCGCGGGGATCCGCCCGCTGTCAGCGCCGGGCTGCGGCGCGGCGGCCGCGGGAGGAGGCGGTGGTGGAGCCGGAGAAAGAAGCAGATGCGGAGCGCGGCCAGAACAGCTGAGCCGGCTGTGACAGGCGGGGAGGAGAAGGCAGCGGTGGTGTTCGACACCTCTTTCTCGCCCTTGTTGTTGTTGTTGTTGTTGCTCTCCTCCTAAGCCGTAAAGGTTCCCTCATAACGCCCAGCTAATGGGATTGAGCTTCTCTGTGTAGGTAAAACAGTCTTCCCGAAAACACGGTAATGATCTTGCCGGCTCCTAGCAGAGGCGTTGTTCCTTCAGCCAGATTTACTCCCGATTTCCCCCTCCCGGAGTATCGCCCAACCTAAACCGAAACTTTTCCTTGCATCCAGGCAACTTAGAAAGTGAAACCAACGGAAAGCAAAAATTAAACTTCTCAGCTGATTTTTGTTGTGCGAAGTAAAGAAAATAAGCAGGGGAAACAAAAGAAAATATATTTGGTAGAAGAAAGTGTAATAAATGGCACCTCAAGACGTGTTAGTAATTTGTTTAACTCTGTCAAAGCTAATTTATTAGCCACCTTGCATGTCAAGTGTTATTCTAGCACATTTTGTGTTACGAAGTAATTTCTGTGAAACGTTCTTTGTTTTTAGAATTTAAGTCTGCATTTGATCAAATACATACCTGATCAGAAATGCCTTAAATTTTCGAGGAGATTTAAAATCTCTAAATTTTTTGCTGCTGAGCACTTGGCAGCTTCTGTCTTAGAAGTGGTAGGACCCAGTCCTGCTTAGCTTTCTGCTTAAAAGAAGCTGTTTTGTTGTTATGGCAATGGGAAACTTTCTGCTTTATACAGCATAGAAATTTAACTGATGTGAATCTGCATCCTTAGATGTGTTTATTTTCTGTGTTGTGAAATAGTATGAGTCACAGCAAATCAGTGGTCCTTAAAATTTGGAGAGGATATCAGTTACATTTTTTTCTGCCTCTTCTTCATTTTTTTTTAAGGAAATGGTCTCAAATAATTATGAAATTTAATCACATGATGAATGGGGAAGTAGCAAGCTGTCAGGTAGGGAGAAAGCTGTACACACATGTGAAAGTCAGAAGTAGTTGAGTATCTCCAGCACTTAATGTTGGCAAATTGGATAGAGCTCTTGACAGCCAGTGTTTCTACTGAGCATGAGGGAGCAGGAAGGGTGCTGGTCAAGTTTGAAAATACAGCATCTAGTCTAGATTCACATTGTGTACAGAAGTCATCTTGACACATGTATATTGAATCTGGGAATTGTTTGTGCAAACCACACCAGAATGATTTTTCTGGTGACTTTAGGGGAGAAAACTGATGTGCTGTATCAGTTCCACTTTGGGCACTGGACACTGATCTGGTTAAGAGAGACAGAGTTCCTTGTCCTCAGAAAGGCCAGGACTCAGTGATTTGTTGCTTAGATCATTTGGTCAGGGGATGAGCAATCAGCTTTGAGCAGAGTCACAGGCTAACTTCTGTAGATAGTAATATTAAAACAGAATTAGGTGACTGTCTCAGATTTTTTTCAGGGCAAATGGAGCTCTTCTGAGGCTTTTTGCTGTATTACAAGCTCTAGATGTATGAGTTACACGAGGGTCAGGTCATCATACCCAGCACTAAAGTTACCTGATTTCAGTCCATTAATGGCATTTCTACCTTCTTCATGTCTGAGTTTCTACTAGTTTGTGAACTGAACTCAAAAGGTTTGGATTTTTTAAGGCAGTGATATAATGGAGCTGCAGAAGCTTGAATTATGATTTGGACTAATAACTCATTTGCTTTGGGCTGTAAGTCGTGTGAATCTTGGGATGCTTTTCTTTGTTAACCTTTGCCTTGTGGCCATTTAATTTTACTTGAATTTGGACCTCCATCAGCTAACTCAGTGTTATGCTGATGATCATTTTGGCTGAAGGTCTCAAAGAGATCCTTTAGAATTGTTATTGCAGCTTTAACTGCTTAACTGAATGCATTTCTGCAGTGTTCTATCTTAGGACTTGAGAAAAACTTTTAAAGCCTGACTTTAGGAGAGTCATTCAATTTTTCATCCTTGTCAGTACTTTCTCATAGATGATTTTAACATCTAAATGCTTTTAGACAATGCCACAATTTCCCTTGCTGGCAGGTCACTTCTGCAGTAGTGCATGCTGTTGTACATGTCTCTAGAAATACTGAAGGCTGGGAAGGTGTTATGTTCTGGTGTTCTGGCTGTCTATTGATGCCTTTGTCAGGGGAAAATCCTGCAACCCCGTCCCCCTTTTTGTGTTGAACTAGCAAACATACAGTCTTGTTCATTCCCAGACAGACATACCAGAGAAGACAGTTCTTGTGAGGATGCAGGCCTACTTCCTAGACAGTGTTGTTTGCATCCATTGATGTTCTTTGTCAGTGCCTTCTGGAACTCCAGGAATTCTTATCTTCCTCTAGCAACTTTGTATCTTTTTTTTTGCTTCCAGTGTTTAATTGTTGTGGGATTTCTAGTTCAATCCCTGCTAAAATATCTACAGATAATGTCATGTTCCATCAGTACATTTCTGTTATCTAGAATATTAATTGAATTCTCTCTGTTATAGGTGTCAATAACACTTGTATATTTTATCATTGATTTCTTTAAAACTGTTGGCTTGGGCAAATTCCCAAGCAATTTGAAGTAAAATTCAACTTCATTGCAATTTACAGTGCATGAGTTGAATTGAGAGCTGATGTTTTTCCTGTAGGACCAGATCTCAGTAAAAATGGATTTCACTTGGACTGTCAAGTCTTTAGTTTAACTAAAAGATACTGTCTGTATCTCAGGAAAGTGATAATAGTTTGGAATGAGTACACTGCTGCTTTTTCTGTTCAGCAAACATGAACAATGTTTATTTTGCTCATGGGGCCAATGTTTCCTGAGCTACAGAAATTACTGGTTTTTTTGCTTGTTCTTTTCCATATACAGTAAACTCTGAGCTTCCTTAATGCTGATGTTCACTTGGTGTCAATAGAAAAACACTTCCAGGCTTTTTCTTAATCTTGTCTGTTCGTGAAGTTTAATGGTTATGTTTATGTGCAGTAGTATTTTGGATTGTCATCCTCAGGTCTGTATTTTGTAGGACTGATGAGATAGCAGGATGTTTAGTAAAGTCTGTAACACTTCATACTATTTATTACATGTTTCTTGTAGGTTGTCTTCCTTAATTGTTCCAATTAATTTACATTTGGTTTCAGATGGAACAAATATTTTTGAAGTAATTTTGTTTGCCCCCTAGAAATCTGGTCCTATTCCAGCTGCTGACACACTCTTGAGCCTGTAACCACTGAAAATCTGCAGACTTTTTGCTAACCTATCATAGATGACTTTAATGAAATGTAAATTAAAATAGCATTTGCTATGCTCTTTTGTCAGTAATGAAATAGAATTTTTAGCTGTTCCTTTCATGGTGGACTCTTGTTGATTATCCACCTCGACAGCACTGAATACACCTATGGTGTACTTCCCCCCAGGTTTGCTGCCAGAGTTGTTCCAAAGCATTTAGGACAGGTGAAAAGATACACTGCAAAATTCTGCATTTGTAGACAGTAAAAAATATTGTACCTGGAGCATAACAAGTTGTCAAAAATTAAATTATCTACAAGTTTGAAATCCCAGTTTGACCAGTAGAGGTAATTTCTATTAGCCATTAATAAGAGGAGCACAGCATTTTCTAAGATGTAATAAATGTCTTCAAATGTCTTCAGCAAGGCCTGTGAGGATTTGTACTGTTTGACAGGTATGGTTAGGTAGTAACTTTATTCTGTAACTGGAAGTGAAAAGGAATGTGCAGGGCATGAATGTTAACTTTACCTTCTGCAGTTCTTTTTGAGTCTGCTTTGGGTTTTTTTGTACCTTGGTTGAATTTAAATCTGTGAAGCTCAGTTCTTATTTTATTGATTTTGAATAACTTGAGATGAAAATTAACTTAGCAAACCTTGAGTTTTACTGTTACCAGCAGTAAAAAGTAAAAAAACCACTGTAGTTCCAAGTGTAAATACTCCCTTGTAAGTGGGATTGAGTTTCCCCAGTGTATAGACCCAATGTCTGTGGTATACAGGATCCTACAAGCATGGGCTGCTGCCCAGCTGCTGTCTCATTTTCCCTCACTAATGTAGTATAGTCCATACCAGATCTTACTCCTTTGATTATAAAATAAATCCTTTTTCCAGTTTATAAACACGACGTTTTGTTTTTTGTAGTTTGCTGTCCTTTTAGCTGGAAGAACTGTATCTACTAGATAGCTTTACAGAAGGAAATAGAGACAACAGAATAGCAGGTGGAGTAGTTTTATTCTGTGGCAGAAGAACACATTTTAAGTAGGGATAGCAAGTCCATACTTAAATAGTGTGCAGGTAGCTGGAAATGAATCTGTAAGCAGAAATTGAATGGATAAGAAGGTTCAGCTCTAACTTGGATGACTTGCAACGTCGTGGCAATGAGAGAGAGCCGTGATAATAATGCAGTAATATTTCAAAATGCATATTGATAGACTGTTAGGGGATTTCCTAAAGTAAGAATAAATTTCATAAAACACAAGAGTTACCATGCCTTTTCAAATCTTGTAGAGTCTGTTAAAAATGTAAGTGGGGAGGATGACACTGTAAGACAAGTATTTACCCATTTAGTCTAGTGTGAAAGTGGGTTGAAGATGTTGAAATGAAGTACTAAGTTAGAACTAAAAGAAACTGTGGAAGTGGCCAGTGACTGTTGGCCATGATAAATCTTAGATGCAGCTGAAATGTATTTTGTTTTAATTTGTTCAGATTTGCTAATAACTTGACTGCCCCTGTTTAAAAATATTAGTTTATATGCATATTCCACTCAGCAGCTGCATTTCAATGGTGAGGATAAGTTACCATAAATCAAGTAATAGATCTTAAAAGTACCCCAGTACCTTTAAGTATGTACATCATGGCAATGCAGCTCAAAACAAATCATTTTCTGACTTTATGACTGTATTGTTGTCAACAAATTGGCAGCTATTCAGTGTTGCAACTTCATATGTAAAAGAGGAAGCTAAGAACAGCTTTGTCCTCTTGACTTGATTGGGCAATCAGACTAGTTGGTCCCATGGTGTTTTGGTTAACTAAACCTTTTCCAGGAGGATGGTGTGGAACCTGGGAGAAGGGATTGCTAGTATCACCTGAGAAACCTGCTCTCATTTTGCTGGTCTTCCCCTTCAGTAGTTTCAGACACTGCTCCATTGGGGAACTCTTGAATGAGTAGCACATTCAGACTTCAAGGGTTGCATTCAGCTTGAGATGCTGATTGACCGTTCTGCTTTTTTTTTTTTTCCTGTGGGGTACAGGTAACTGCTTCAGTACCATTGTACTGACTTTAATACTAGGAAAGTGAAGCACCTAGCAGGGTGCCTCTTGACCTTTCTTACCATCATGGTCTGTAGCTTCATGAATGTGATGCATTGTCACTGGCAGAAGCAGTTCCTCTTCCTCTCTGTTTATTCCTACATTTAGCATTCACTTGTGTATCTGCACATTTTTGTGTAAGTCCATCAGGAAATTTCTGTGTTAAAACTG
The DNA here is from genome assembly GCA_013397245.1 of Thryothorus ludovicianus. Lineage (NCBI taxonomy): Eukaryota > Metazoa > Chordata > Aves > Passeriformes > Certhiidae > Thryothorus > Thryothorus ludovicianus. The sequence goes on from VZTB01009268.1 coordinate 695,184, forward strand.
ACCAATTCTTATATGATTTATTTTAAACTACTGTCCTACAGTTTAACTCACTTTGTTGACCAGTTTCTTGCAGTGGTGCAAGTGGGATCTGCTAGAATGATTTAGCAGAACTGACTTACAGGAATTTAAATTCTTGATATTAAATGCCCTTCAAATATATTTGTTAGGTCTCAAAAGACCTTTTTGTTTGTCAGTTATTACTCTCGGGAAGTAGTTTTCACATGTCTGTCTTGATTTGTCATGTTCTGTTGTCCTGCTCCTTATGGAAGCAGAGACCTACAGCTTTTCCAAAAGAGTCAGTGGCGAGAAATTTTAAAGTCTCTTAGACATGTAGCCTCATTGATCCTACGTCACCTTATATTTGGATAGCACAGTTTTCGTTTTTCAGAATGAGCAGGAAAAAGCTGTTTCATAAGAGTTCTTTAAAAACTGCTCATTCTGCTTGAGTCATGCACTCTTTGTAGCTCCAACACCAGCAGCTGTCTCTGCAATAAATTTATCTCACTGACCAGTTGCAAGCATTAGTAAAAAAGATATCCATGTTTTTAGTTTGCCTTAAAGGTATCATATGAAAAATTATTTTGGAAATTTCTCGTTGCTACTCACAGCCTTTGTGAAAAGGGAGTCAGTGGCAAATGAGGAAGTAGCTTGATTCTTGGCATTGAATTTGCTCGTTTTCTCAAAAACTAAGCATGTTATTAAACAGAAATGAAGGCAAAAGTAACAGTTAAGTGGGAAAGGCCAAGTTGGTTTTGAAGCCATGTGATTTTCAGAAAACAAACTGAAGGGAATTCAATCCTGGCAGAAGCTTAGAAGAATGTAATTTTGCTGGTATAATAGTAAAACTACGAGCGTTTGAGGAAATTCTTGAGACTTACAAGAGTGTAAAACAAAGCACAGTTTAGATCAATGTAGCATAATTTAAATGGAATTGCATTGCAAATCTTTTACAAGTGATGCAAAAAATAGACTGTGCAATTCATTCTCCTCATTTCTTTTTGGGGATGATACCCATGAGTACCTAAATGGAAGATGTTCTCCAAGACAAAGGAGGTCACAGTATTGCACCCTGTGTGTGTCAGTGCATTGGATTAATGTGCCTGCTAAAGGCTAGGTATAGATTTGCACCTGGCTGCTGACAATTTGCTCTTTGATTGTAAAATGCACACTATCAGATTAGTTACGAATAAAATTAACAGATTAATTCAGATTTATGTTAGGTTTCCACTTACCCCTTACTATAAGCTCAGACATCTTTGAAGGTATGAGAGGGATGGGCAAGTAGGTGGGAAGTACTGAATTCTTCATAGGCAACAGCTTCAAGTTACATGCACTTCATCCAGAAAAATTATTCCGGATTTTTTTTTTTTTAATAACATACTAATAACAACAACATTTAAAACCAGAATGTGGTGTTTTGAAGTAGTTTCAGTTGCACTGGTCTTGCTGTGTACAGTCAAGCGCTCAGCACTTGTGCTGGGCAAGCTGAGCTAGTAAAGTGTCCATGAACATATTGTACCTTTATGGATGACTGGTTTATAACTGTCTAGTTTTTCCTCTATGTAATCTTCACCTTCAAAAGTTTAGTTTCCTACATCAGCTACTATTAAAAACTTAGCCTCTTTGGCTCAGATTCAAAACTGCTGGCTCATAAATACAAGTGCATTAAACTTGAACAGCTGGGGTATTTTCAATTATCTACTATGCATTATTATATAGGTTATATTACTCCTGGCATGAAGGCATGAGTACTATGAAGGAGTACAATAGGAGCATTTGAAACTGCTCCTATATCATTGCAGTTTATAGTCTGGAGTATGAAAGTAATCTGAAATAATTATTAATTTTCTATAGCACACTTAACTCCTACCATGCTGAGGTTTGCTGTTGTGGGGCTTGGTCATTCTCACAGATCAGGTGGTGACTATTGGGAGTGAGTCAGATCTGGTAACTGTTTGGCGGTTGATGTGAAATTTGCATTTGCTCAGCAATTGGTGTTTCCTTCACAAGAGTACTCCGTTCATTTTACACCTTTTAGGGTTCACCTTCCAGTGGTAACATAGAATGAACAGCATTGTGGGTTGTGTTTCTCAGACTTTGGGAATTATCTTGAGTGTCTGTGACAACACTTGAAGTATTTTCATGTTGATAGTAGATTCTTTTCTTTTTTAATAGGAACTTCCAGTGCGTATTAAAACTTCCAGTGTGTCTTCACTCTTGAGTGACTGTCAAACTTTGACTGTTGATTCACTACATGAAACAACACTATTTTTATCATTTCCCTGTATTGCCTATCTGCAGCTTTACTATCAGCACTGAAGGGAATAGCCATTTCATTTTCACTGTACTTAAAAGGAGATTGACTAATTAGTGAAAGAGAAATGTTCCCCACAACACTCTTCTTCTAAAAAACTATAACCCTTCTCTGTTCCGTTGGAAAGTATTTTATCAAGTGTCCCAGGAAAACATTTGTAAAACAGGAAAAATACTTTATCAGGAACAAAGTATATATTTTAAATAAATTACATATTAATATAAATAATTAGTTCAGAACTTTAAAAGAAAGGCTGGTGTACTGTAATTGCCACGTCTGAAGCTCTTTGACTGGAAAATGCGGTAAATGTACAGGGAGGGAGAGAAATTAAAATCCTTCTGCTCTGTTCTGATTCTTAAAAACAAACACAAAACTCTTCAGCATGCTTCATAGCTTTAATAGCTCAGCTACAACCTTATGGATCTCTGGGTAATTATATTCTAATACATTTCTACACCAGCTGCATCACTCTATCTGAGCTTTTTTCAGTAGTGCATTAAGTGATCTTACTAACATCTGTTGTATATTCTTTGTTCTTTCCTCTTCACCCTAGGGCTGTGCTGAAATATTCTAGAATTTTCGTCATTTTAGCATATTTGTACATTTTGGGCACTTCTATTTGTCTACTCTTGTCTCGTAAGTTCTGACCTGGATGGCCAATTAGACAGATGGGAAGGAATTAGTAATTTTTACAAGTCTGAAGTTGTCAGGCAGGAGGTACATTTTGAGGATTATAGAAAATAATAAAGAATAAATTTATCTCACAGTAGACATTAAAAAATGGATGTGGTGAGTATTTACTTATAAATGACTCAAGCACAGGAAAAGTTTAAATAGTAGCTTGCATCTTCTTGAGAAGAAGAGTTTTATGTGAGGCACTAATCTATATAAAATTGGGCTTTTCTGTTTCAGCCATTTGAAAGATGCTTGTTTTTCAAGAGCATCTGCTGTCTCCATGTTGGATAATACAGAATTGAAGCATTCCGTGTATTAGGATTGGGTGATGGTTATACGATCTTTTAGGTTCTGTAAATACATTCCTTAGTCTTTGGTAAAACCTAAGTGTTGTCTCCTGTTCAGAGAAGCTTTTATTTCTTACTGGAAGTTACCTGGACTGGAGGATGAGTGGTTCCTGGGGGAGTGTAGCTGCATGAAGACCCAGGTAAGGAAGGAATGCACACCTGCTCTGCTGTGCTGAACCTACTGGGAAAACACACCTGGCAACCTGGAATTGGCTGCTGTAATATGATACTGCTCGAAACATGTGTGGAACTGCAGTACTGACAAAGAAATCATGGAAAAGCCCTGGGTTTGTTACTTCTTGTGTAAAAGCAACATGCAGTTTGGAAACATTTAGTATTGATTTCATTAAGCCAGTTTCTTACGTTGCACCCTTCTGTGTTAGGTGCTTTTGTCCCTGCTTAAACTTCTATTCTTGTGTTGTGTAGTATTCACAGCTCTTCTGAACAGCTCTCCGGAATAATAAAAGTTTATGTCTGTTGTTCACTAGATTTGACAGAATTAGGATGTGAAAGAGTATTAGGCATTGTAATGATAACCATTGTGGTGATACATAGGTAGGTAGAGTAGCAGTACTCTGTAAATCATAAAAACTGAGGGGAAGAAACAGCAATGCAAGTTTCTCCTTCAGTAGGCACGAGTGATACCACTGTGGAGTGTGACCTTTTAGGTCCTCTAGTTGTGAATAAATCAATTAATTGTATTTTGTATCAGGCTCGATAACCAGAAGCAGTCAGTCTCTAAGAAAGGAGTTGTCCACATGATTTCTTTGTACACAGCACTGTTACTAGCTGTGACTACATTTATCATAGTAGTGCCTACACCCCAGCTGAACTGCAAAGCCTACTTGTTTAGGATGTTCACGTGAAGGCGTAACTTTTTGATTTGTAACTATCCTCTAATGCAGCCTTCCTCTTTTAGGGGAAAGGGCAGATTATAAAGCAATTCTGTTATGGACAGGGTTATGGGTATGTTTTCCAAAGTTTGAGCCTTAGGTGTCCAAGTTTGAGTTTTGATTAGCATTGTCATTGTTGCTTTGAAATTTAAAGTGAGAATCTGGCAGTTTTTGAGCTGGAGGCAAGCTATAGTCCTCTCTCTGGGTTCTGACCTACTCTAAACCATTCAGCTTTGGCATTATGTGTTGCATTTTGTTAAACTAATATTCTGGGATTCAAAGAAGAATTCTACTTGATAGGATCTTTGAAGATTTCCTTCTTCTGCCCTTTGTTAGGCACTTGCATGGTCAGATTTTTATTTTCTACGACACTAATCTCCACATTTTTTTGTCTTGCACCCCATAATTGAAGAATGTTTGTATACAACAACTCCTGGCACTGCCCAGGACACCCCAGGAGTGACATCTTGTGTCTGGGAACATTGTACAAACGCTTGTGCTTTTGCAGTGTGCCTCCAGGAAGAGTTTGACTTAAGGCTCTCAACCAGCGTCCTTCAGGTAGTGGTATCCAGTTAGGAGGTGACCCCTGGCTACTCTAGTGCTCTTAGCTTCTCCTTGTTTTTTGTAGGCCTAAGCCCAGGATCAGTCTTGGCGGCATCTCTCTTCTACTGGGAGGAGGAGGAGGTGGCTGAGAAGAGAAAACTGAATGTGGTATTCCAGATTCCACCTTAATGCCACTGAATATCAGGGAATAATCTCCTCCTTCAGCCCATTGGCTGTACTTCTCTGCTAATACAGCCTCGTATGCCTTCATTGCTGCAGGACATGTGCTGCTGACTCATGTTGTTTTAGCTTGGTGATCCAGCTGATATAATGCTGATGTGTTTTTCAGAGGCTATCCTTAAGATCAGCTGCTAGTCTCTTGGAGATGGAAATGCTGATCCTTTGCATGTTCAGAGGAAATGCACTGAATGCACTGCCCAATGATCTCAGCCTTACAACACTCCTTAACCCTTAATGAGCAACTGACAGTAAAAGGTAGCATTGTATTGTGCTTTACAACTTGAGGTTAATGCCACAGAAACAATAAAGGACTAAATCTAAAGGCATTTAAGGATTGAGTTAAATTGTCATTACAGTTCAGGAAGGCAAACTTGCTTACTGAGCTATGGAGTGGAACACAGTTCTTGAGCTTTAACATCATTTAGCCTTTTGTCTTGTTAGTGTAATTCATTCCTTAAAGGTTCCTCAGGCATAAGCCCTGGAGTCTAAACAAATCCAGTAAATTTAGATACTCTCACTTTGATTCAGCTTTGATAGGCTTCAGAAAACTCTTTCAAGGTACTTTCAAATTCATATGATAATAGGGAAAATTAATAGCAGTTCAGGTAGGGGTAGTGGGCAATAGGTAGTTTACAATGTAAGTCTTGTACAAAGCATTAACCTACACAATTTAGTTGTAATATCAAGAGACCCTGTACTTTCCTTGCGTTGTAGAACAGACTCAGGGCAGATTCAGTGTAGACTGAGTTTGCAGTGCTGAATTGACTTTGGATGTCTGTTCAGTATATGCAGTAGCAAGACAAGAAATGAAATAGCTGTTCATGTAGCAGTTGGTGCTTTACATGAAACAGTGTAGATTTTTAAATAACCATGCATTTAATGCACCACCAGTAGCAAATTACTTCTCAGCTGCTTCTGTTCTTAGCAACTGAGAATTATCTCTCTATTCATCTAAAGTGTCCTCTTCCTTGTCTGGTCTCTTTTAATATGTCCAAAGAATGGTACAGTGAGTAGACCTTAAATCCTTTGGTTCATCCCAAATGTTATTTTACCCCTTCTGAAGGCTGCTGCATCAAAGTTTTTCAGTTGTGCAGAAAATCTGACAATAGACTCATGAATTGTTTGTAGTGGTTCTGCGGGCTGAACCCTACCTGTTGTTCAAATGCAAGTTGTTTTTCTTGTGCCCTTTTCAATACCTCCTTAAGTCCTGAGTCTATCCAGAAACTAGATGGAGTTGGAGGACTGTCACATCATCCAGAGCAGCTTTATGGGGGTTAAGACTGAAATTGCGGTATGCACATACTTTGCTTTCAGTATTTTCCATATGAAACAATACGTTCAAAAAGTTGTTGCTCACACTTGGAACAGTTAGCAGCAGTTTTAATTCAGAAAACTGGAGACAAAGCTTGTGAAGTTATTCCAGTAGAGATGGTATATGTTTACAGCCAGAGGCAGGAAAAACATTCTTCCCTCCATGTTGCTAAGGGAAGTAGATCCACTGATATAACTGATAAAACCTTTTGGCAAGCTTGTGTTTGACTGTCCACTTTTATTATTCTGTCCTTGTCAGGATCAACTGAGTTCATTCTTTATAGTTTTAGAAAGAGCAGCTTTACCTTTGTACATTAATATTTTTGCTATGCCTAACTTTTTAAGCTATTCATGCCATTTTAGTTGACTGAAATGACTCAGTCTCTTATCACTGTCATGGCTTGTCATTTCCAGACTTCCTTTTGACTTCCTTTTTTTATTTTTTCTGAGAAGCAAGTTAAAAACATATTCTGTAATAAGAAGCCAAGAACTGATACCTTCCCTTCCTATTGGAAACTCACATGGTTCAACAACTCTGTTACTGTTAATATTTAAGGACAGTCCATTCAGTTTTAATCCATCTGTTCTGCTTTTCTATTGAACCGAAGTGCTCTCTAATGCCAGGTGTGATTGTAAGATTGTTTTTCCAGTACACTTATTAGTACCTTTTTCAGCAATATCCATCACCAGAAGGTTTGTATGAATTTAATTGGACAAGGTTTTTTCAATCAAACTTAATTGTATTTTAGTTCTTTACAAATAACATCCAGTGTTGGCCTTAGATTGTTTGCTAACAGGACTAGATTGTCCCTTTTACAACACAGTACTTAATACAAAACTTCTAGTTTTCTTCCAGACCTCTGAAACTTTCTGAGGACCCAAATTATTTGCAAGTCTTTTTCAAAGGTCAAGGTAAATTTCTTCAGGAGGTCTTGAATGCAAGCTACTGGGAACTGCTGATCTAGAGGCTCCATCTGCACACACTTGGTGTCCTTGCATTGAATATGATATAATTTATTTCCAAGATACGTTTATTGAACACTTTCACTTGTCTTGATGCCAACCTTTTGTCCATTTTAGCTAGCTTCTCCTCCTGCCACACATTCATAGCAAAAAAAAAAAAAAAGGCACCTGCAATGGGTGAACATATCACATCTTACTGTGTGACCATATTATGTGCACTGGCTTGTATGGATTGCTGCCTTCTGACTACTGATGGGGAAAAGGCTTTTGATGAACGTGTAGTATAGATCCACATCAGTGTGAAGTTTAAACCTTTAGTCTTCGAGACTAGTTCAGTGACGTTGCAGAGAAATCTAATATTGTATTGTCAAGAAAACATTTTTTTTTCCTAGATTGATTACACAGTCTGACAGGTAGCACTTTTATTATTGTTGTAGAGGGTGTCAGGAATAACATTCTACATAGTACCTTCTGTCAGCATTTATCGATGAGCAGTGTACTCTGTCTCCAGAATAAATGAAATGCTTGAATCCAGACATGGAATGTAGCTGTGTCCCAGTTAAGGCATTAAAGACTGGATGTCAAAGTTGGTCTACCAACCTAAGCGCTTGGGTGCCTGTGGAAATTTAATTTTCTTACAAATCAAATCATTAAACACCTGTGCAAGAGAATGGAAAGCTGCCTGATGGAAGAGAACCTGGTCAACAGCAACTGTGCATGAGGCATAGTGTGCCCAAGTGGCCAAGATGGCCAAGGGCATCCTGGCCTGTATCAGCAATGGTTTGGCCAGCAGGACAGAGCAGTGATTGTCTCTTTGTACTTGACTCTGGTGAGGTCACACCTTGACCCTGTGTCCAGTTCTTGGTCCCTCACTACGAGGCCTCTGAGGTGCTGGAGCAAGTCCAGAGAACTGGGCAATGGAGCTGGGAAGGGTTTGGAGCACTAGTCCTGTGAGGAGCTGAGGTTGTTCATCCTGGAAAAAAAGGAGGCTCAGAGGAGACCTTATCATTTTCTACAGCTGCCTGAAAGGAGAGTGGAGCCATGTTGGAGTCAAGTCTTTTCTCCCATATAGCAAGTAATAGGACAAGAGGAAATGTCCTCGACTTGCACCAGGAGAAGTTTAGGTTGGATAGTAGAAAAAAATTCTTCACCAGAAGGGTTGTTAAGCATTGGCAAAAGCTGTCCAGGGAAATGGTGGAGTCACCATCCCTGGAGATATTTAAGAGATATGTAGACATGGTGCTTAGGAGCATGATTTAGTCCTGGGTTAATGGTTGGACTTATGGATAATCTTAAAGGTCTTTTTCAATCTAAATGATTCTAGGAATGAATGAACCTGAGACCAGATGTTAAGTATGTTCAGAGCTATTCCTGTCTTGGAAGGCCTGAACAAGTTTTAATGACATTTGTGTTTGAGTCAGTTTAGGTTATGTTTAATTCCTACTGGTGTTCAATTTGATAGACATATTTTGATTTATGCCTAGTAGATGGTGTTCACACTGAATGCATCATAAGTTATGAATTAAGTCAAAAGAGTATTACAAAGGCAATTGTTGCATTCTGATACGAGAGATTAGTCATTATCATGGTGGCTTGGAAATAATAAGCTCCATTTACCTTGAATGTGGGGAAATTCAAGCCAGCTTAGGTCAGGAGTATATTGCATTATTGTGTTGTCTCCTTTCTCTCTGTGACGCTTTAGGTAGTAGCACAAAATATTTGGAGCTGTATGACCAAGAAATGGCACAACATCAAGCTTGGTTGTAACTGTTGAGGGAGGAGGGATGCCTTGATTCTAACCTCTACTTTCAGGCTGTGCATTAATTTCATATTAAACAGTCATTGGATAATATCCTGGGAAGCTTACCATCAAAGTGGCTGGTTTTAAAGGTAAACCAAACAACTTTCATCAGCCCTCTGCCCACCTGCAGAAGTGGTGGAGACTGACTGTAGCTTGGAGGATTTGTTTGATGGTGAGGAAAGCTTTCAAAGTAAGGTAGGAATAAAAAAACCCTGCCTTACTGCGTGAGAGACCAATTAGTCTGGCTAAGCAGGCCTAAATGACTTGGCATAGGCGTTGATGAATTCTTAAGTAATCACAGATAGGTCTGAGTGTTTTAACCTAGAGATTTATTCTTTCTCCCCAACTTACATCTTTGCAGATTATACCATGGAAGAAAATGAATCACCTAAATAATGTTAGAATGCATTTTTCTTGGAGTTCCTAGTTTTACAGTGGGACAACCATCAGTATGGGAATAGTTAAGCTGTCCTGTATATGTGTAGCTGTACAAGAGGCCTGTAGTGCTTTGTAAATGTGTGAGTCCTCTTCTCCTTTGAGCACTGTACTACAGATTTCACCCCCTAGCAGAGCTGCATCCATCTTAGAGGGGCAAGCAAGTAAGAGCAGTCCATTGGGTGGGATGAAGTTTTAGACAATGCCTCTGAGTAGTAAGCTGTACCAGTTAACCAAATATCTCTAGAGCTTGGTACTGAAGTTAGTGTCATTAAGCTGACTTTATCACTCCTTCCATTTTATCAGTTATTTTTTCATTGGAAGCTAATGCTGTAACTAGTAAATATCTCTGTTTCTGAGCAGGCAGTGTACCTGAATGAGAAGTTTGGAAGTCTTTGTAGGGAGTTTCAGTTGCCAGGTGATATCAAAGCGAAACTTGTAAAAGCCTGCAACACTACTGGCTGTCAGGCTGTGTAACTCTAAAATTGTACTTACTGTTTTTCACCAGGCTACTGTAAGTACTGGCTAAGAGAGACATTTCTGCCTTAGAAACAGAGTACAAGCTTCCTCTCAGCCTAACATTTATGTCTATATTTGAAGTAAAGCACTGTTTTCAGATGCAAAATGTGATTAACTTGTGGGAATTCCGAATGTGCTATTCACCCCAGTGAATTCTTTCCATCTGTCTTTCTGTTTTGGTAAGAAATATCAGTTTCTCAATTCTTGTTGATCTAATTCTTTTTTTATTTCAAAAGCTAAGTGTACTAGGTCTAGCTGGGATTGAGTTAAGACCAGTACAATAAACCCATGTAGTTTAGTGATATTTTTTAAAACGAAAATTAAATGTAATTTCAAAAGCAGTTTCTTAGACTTGCAGTACTTATTTCCAGCATGGAAAAATGTTAATCTTTAGTTTTTTCAGTCTTAATTCTTCCATCCAGTCTTCATATAGCACTAAGATGCAAAGTATCAGGAAACAAGTTACTTCTGACTTGCTAATATAATTGGAAGGAATGCTCTGCTGAATCCTTCTTTCTGTAACCTTGTTATGTGATATTCCTCAGAGTTAAAGTGTATCACTGCTTTCCTGGGCCTCTTGCTTCTGTGGCTTTTTTTCCTGTTATCAGATTTCTTGTAACTTTACAATGTGTGCTAGCAAGGGCTCTTTTGTAATATGGTTATGAAAATTACAGTTGTGTGTGAGGGCATTATCTCTTCCCTTCCTCCCCAAGTTCCAGCTGCTGGTTAAAGGGTCACTGGTTATCAAGGTGACACAGCTTTATTTCTGGGTCTAATAAACTTTAAAATGATGAAATGTCAGATTGGGCAGAAGATTATTTTTTAATATATATTATTATTATTCATATATTTGTACCTCAATGGGACATTTCCTAGTAACGAGTTGTTACTAAAGTAAGTATTTATCCATTGTAATAACAGGGAAAGTGGGTTGATTATTAAAAAAGAAAAAAAAAGTGTTCCTGCTAGTATATTTTGGGTTTTTACCTGTTTCACATAAACAAGAACGCTATATATGTAGGTTCTAAAGCAACTGCTTTTTTCTTTTCTTTTTTTTCTTTTTTTCCTCAGTCGGCATTTTGTCAGCCGTGCCAGTCAGGTGAAACCTTGGTGTGTTATGAAGTTAAAAGATAGAGTTTTGTTAGCTCCAGGGTAGTGATCTATCTTCTTCTGAGGTTCAGCCGCTAGAGGGGGTGTAAACCCCCCTCTCTATATAACTAAGGGTTGTACCAGCTGACAAAAACACGTCTTCAGGCTTGTGTAATTGCTGGTCGTTGTGGAAACACTTTCTTAAGGTGTCTAATTTCATAATCTTTTTTTGTTGTTGTTATTATTTCTAAGGTGAGACAGGTTTTAAGGGTAATTATTCTGAAATATTTATATAGTTTAACCATCTGAGTAACTTTTCTTTGCAGGTGATCTTGTGAATTAGTGTACCATCAATGATGGCAGAACATCCACCGTTACTGGATACCACTTCAATTATAAGTAATGAAATCCCTCTTCTGACTTCCCCTATTGTTAGTGGGGATGGAGCACAACAGGTAAGGACAACAGGTATTTTTATTCCTTCCAACACATCACTGACATGCTGACATTGTAAAAGATAGTAATCCTTCATCTGGAGTATATTTGTGCAGCTCTAGGCATACACGTGTGTTAGAGATTGAGGTGAAGGCTGAACTGGTACAGGCATGAGATTTGTAAGAAGTATGGAGCAGAAAACCTGTGTTGTGGAAGAACTTCTTCATGGAAGAATGGGACCAAATGGCTGCCAAGTTGTCAAGCCATGATTGTGTCTTAGTTTGGAAGCTATATATTTATATTACTGCATGATCTTATTAAGGCAAATAAACTTTTCCCTACTGTAAAACATAGTAGCTGAGGCACAACATGTGCTAATAACTATGATCTCCAGACTGATACTTGCTTACAACTGGGTAGTTTGGATGGTGGGACTTCCTTTTGTATGTTAATGTCTGCCTGGACACTTCTTGAATTTATATTTCTTGACAGCAGTGCAACCATCTGGTGCATCAGCTGCTCCACGCAGATTTGTGTCACTTGTTCATGATGTGCTTTGTCCCATCATCCAGATCTTTAAAGAAGATTGTAGTCCTTGTCTGCCCCAGTGTCAGCCACTGCAGTGGGTGACCAGTGGATGGCCACCTACCATACTTTGCACTGCTGATCACAACATTTAAAGACTGGCACTTGGTCCAGTTTTCAGTCTGCCTTGGTGCTTGTGCTCTGTCTATGTTTCATCAGTTTCTGTGTCATTCAAAAGAGTGTCAAAAGCCTTATGGAAATCATGATAACCCTTAGCTATGCTCTCCTCTCATTCACCAAGCTAGTAATTTCACTGTAGAAGGCCATTCGGGTTTGTCTGACATGATTTACCCTTTAGGAATCCATAGTGACTACCCCAAATCACCTTTTTGTCTTTAATGTATTTGGAAATGGCTTCTAGGAAGCTTTGTTCACTCATCTTCCCAGAGCTAAAGGTGATCTTAACCAGCTTCTAGCTCCTGGTATCCTCCTCCTTGCCCTTTTTTGAAGATTGTGCTGACATTTTCTTTCTTCTAAGTCCTTGGGAACTTCCCCTGTTCGCTATGACCTTTCAGACGTAGGTGAGACTGAGTTATTTGTTCTGCCCTCCATAAAAATAAGACTGTCAGGCTGTACTGTCAAGCTTACACTGTAATCATGCAAGACTTTGAGTCCTATGTGAGTTTAAATGTTCTTTTGGATATATATTTTCTTTAAAATGTTGTCTCTTGCTCCTACCAAGTAAGATTAAAACTGGAAAACAAGTAAAGTATTTCTTCAAAGAAATGAATCTGTGGGGGATTGTGTTAATCTTCTAATGGAAAAAACAACATGTATGCTGTTGTTGTCCTTTTTCATTTAAAACAAAGGACACCTCATTATGACTGCTGTCTGAAGTGGGACTAGTAGTAATCACGTGTATTTTAAAAAGAGAATTTTCACTGGGCATTGGTCATCACTAAGGAAAGTAATTTCTTTTCTTTGCCCATTTCACGATAACTGTTGACTCCTGTTCTGTTTCACAATATTGAATGAAAGTTGCGACTTTCATTCTCTGTCCTTCCTTCACATCTGATACAAGATTCATGAGGAGTCAGCAAGAGCATTTGTTCAGTGGTAGGAAACTTCAGTTGAAACCCTTTTTGCATCTAGTTATTTAAAAGCCATCAGTAGGTAGAAAATACTTTGTATATCTGAAATATAGGAAGTCCAGAATTGCAGGGATTGTGTACTCTGTCAAGGTTGCCCAGTTAAGACTTAGGCTGCAGAGAGGTCAGGCAGTTACTTATTTATTTATGACAGTCTTAAAATCATTTTTGTTTTTTTTATATGGTACTCGTGAAAGGGGTAGATACTGCATTTGAAAGTATGATGTATTCAAGTACAAAACACTGGTATTGAGCCTTTTTCATATTTTTAAAAAATATTTTAAACTTGAATATTAGTTCATTGTATTCCCTTGAACTTTGAAACTGTAGAAAGGGAGAAGGCTTCTGCCTTTATGATGGAGTTACTAATTTTTTTTAAGTCTTTTTACTTAGCTACAGTACACGCATTTTGTAGTGATTACCTCCTTGATATATGAAAAGTACTTCAGTTGCTTTCATAACACCATTGATGTTGTATTGCATAAATTACAACTGCAGAGCTGACAAAATTTGGAGCTGTTTTGTCCATGTAAAGAAATGGATATGTTTTTCAATATTCATAGTGTATAAGTTGGTCTGTAGCTGAACTGATTAGTTTTAGTCAGTCCTGACTTAAAAGGTATTAAAACCAGTAGAAGATTTGTTATTTAGGTATTTTGCTTCTGAAAACCAGTAGAAAATTCTTTATTTAACTATTTTGCTTCTATGTTGGTATCTTCTATGTTAGATTAGCTAACTGTATACTGAACTTGCAAGTTTTTGTTCAGCTGTAAAACATCTGAGGATCTTTTAAATAAATTTACCCCTTCTTACATTTTACTAGAATTAACTTTTGTAATTATAGTGTCTCAGATTGTTTATACAGCATAACTGAGTTACCAAACAGATACAGACCATTCCATACTTTTCTGGAACAGTTCATATCTTCAAGATCATCTATTTCAAATACTTGAAGTTCTGCTAGCAGTGTAAATGTGACATAGCAGTGCAAATATTTGAACATGTTAAGATGAAAGGTCATATGCTTCAAATAGCGGAAGTGCCTGATCAGGTTAAAGCTGTAACTTTCCACCATGTTTTAAAACAAAACAATCCACAAAGTTAGAGGAGTGTGTGAGTGTTCAGTCAGAAAACATGGGGAACTTTAACTGTGTTGATGTTTGTATGTCACTCAGTGCTGATGTGGGAGATTTCCTGGTTCTCTGTCCCACAGAATGAGGGACTACTGTTAGTTTCATAGGATAAAAACAGAGAAAAACAATGCAAAGACCAAAAAAAAAAAAAAAAAGCTGACTCCTCCTCCTCTGTTAAGCACAGAAGTACTACTTGCTTTTACACCTTCTTATCACTGTGTTCAGCATGAGGGGATAATGTATCCCCTTCTTAAGTCTTGATGGTGAGTGAGGTTGTAGATGGAGAATAGAGCAGATCTATAGGAGTTGACAGAAACCAAGTGAAACTGGGAAAACATGGTATGAGGATGGAAGTGCTTAAGGGTTTTTCACATAAGCTAACTAGCACAGTGATGCTTTAGTGATTATTGCTGAGGCTGGACAGGAAGGATGTGCTTGATTATGTGTGTCCTGATTTGGTGGAAGGAAAGGAAGAGGCAAGAGTTCAAACTACTTTAGCACACTGACATTAAATTGTTTTGGAAAATTGCTACAGCACCCAGTGTTATTCCAAAACAAATCAGTAAATTGCTGACACAAGTATGCAGCAGCCCTGGAGTTCTGGACCCTCAAGGTACCTTCCCACTAGAACTAGCAGTGGCAAAGTGAGCTGTTCCTATATCACCTATGTGTCCTTTATTATCAGGAAATATAGATAGCAGTCTCAAAGTAGCCTAGTACCTGTTAACTGTTTCCTTTCCTCTGGGGAATGGGACATAGTGTTTGACCTTTAGTTTATTTTATTTCTTGGCAAGGTGTAGGGATAAAGTAACACTTCTGACTTGGGAGGTTGGTTGCTTATCCCCCTGAGAAGTTTAGATGTTTGGTGGGTTTTTCAAAAACCCTGCACTGTGTGTAGTTATGTGTAGTGTGTGTGTGTGNNNTTAGAGTTCCTAAAACCAATTTCTTTAAATATTTAAGCCTTTGATATTAAAGTTTTTATTATTAACCTGCTTTCATAGGAGAATATCTTCAGTCAGCAGAGTAATAGATGGCTATAAAACAAATGAAGTAATCCCCTTTCTTTGCCTTCATATTGTTTACATATGTGGCATTACAACAAAAATATAATGGTGAAGATGGTGTTGGAAAATATAAATCTAGACTAGATTGCTAAATGAGTTTCCTAGGGTTTTGTTCTGGCACTTCTGCTTCTGAAAGCCATATGGTACATTATCAAGTTCCAGCTTGCTTTGGTTTTGCCTTGCTGCTGAAAATCAAGCCTAGAACTGCAATATGTTTCATGATCTTTTCCTCAACAAGAAAAAAAAAAAAATCCATGTTAAAAGTTGTTTAACATATAGTGTTATAACTCTTCTTGCTTTCCATCACTTTCCATATTGTGCTGTTTTCCTTTCTTTTATGTGTGCATTGATTTCACAGAACATAGAGTATGTGCATGGTTGCTTCTGTCCTTTTTGGCCTTTTTTTTTCGTTTTGGTGGGTTGTTTTTTTGGGGTTTGTTTGGTGGGTTTTTTTTGTTGTTTTTTTTTATACTTCCCCTTTGGCTCTATTGAATTAGCAGATATGACTAACTTCTCATTTTGGAGGGTCATTGAAGTTTGTTTTAGTTGTCAATTATTCTTCCATTCTTCAGTGACTCCACATCACTGAAGCGCAGCAGAAGTATGTTCAGTGGAACCATTGGAACTCTCAGGCATGCATGCAATGCTTCAGTGCCAGCTTATAGAAGCTCATTATCAAGCTGTATTTTTCCCCAGTACTTTTGTGTAACAACCATCACTGCAAAATACATAATCAAACTTACATGAGATATTCTGTATGCAGAAAAAATATTTTCCATGGAAGTTTTTAACTGGTTGTTGGCTATGATTTAAAAAAAAACCCACAAAGATAAATTAAAAATATGTGAGTTTTGATGACACAGGGTTAGTAGGTTCATCCTCTATCTGACTTAATTGTGTTTTAGTTAGGAAGAGTGAAGTTTTTTCTTAGTTAAGTGTAATTATATATTTTTTTTTGCTTCAGAGATCAGATTTTTTTTCCAATGTATTTAAATGTGTCCTTAATTGCATATGCATTGAAAACTTGCTTTTGATTTCCTAGAAAAAGCCATCATCCTCAGCAGAAAGCAAGGATTCAAAATTCTTTGATGTATAGTAATGTATGAGTACTATGCTGCTTTTGTTGAGAAGAAAGCAGCACCAGATTTATTGCACAATTTCTACTACCATTCAGATACGTTTATTTTAATATTTTCTGTTTGAAAATAAATGTAGAAACAAGAGTGAAGACTGTGTAGTTCATAGCCTTTTCTGCTTCTGTTTGGTATGAAAATTTGTGGAATGAAGCATCTTCATAAAACTTTTTGGTAATCGACCTTTCTCTCTAAAATGTCTGTTTTCATGTGCATGATATGAATCCTAGATTAGTTTTGTTCTCTAATACAGTAGATTCCTCCCAAGATACTTGAGGCATTCAGCCCCTGTTGAATTAATCTGTTCAGAAACTGACATTTGGGAGAATTGGATGACACATGAAAATTGAATTTCAAGTCAGTTACTGTAGGTTGCTAATACAGTCAGTGGGGAGAAAGAAGCATGTCCAGAAGATGATCCCTTTCATGGTGTATGAAGGTGACTGAAGATCTGTACTTTTTTTTTCCTCTCTCTTTTTTTATGAAGTGAGAAGGTGCAAATTGCCTGGAGCTGTAAGCATTGAGGTAGCCTGTTTTTTCTGTGCAGTCTGTTGCAAATGGGTCTGGTTGCTGGGTCTGTGTGCTCATCTGTCAGTAAGGTTTGGAAGGGTTACTGTTATGCCTGAACAGTGTCTGAGACTCAGGCAAGTCCCCATCTCTCCTCTTCTCTGTGTTATGGGACACTTAATGCTGAGTGAGGCACGACCTGAATGCCAGACTCCAAGACCTACAAGTGTTTACCTGCGTTTCCTCAAAAGACAGTTCTTGTAATCTCTCTGTAAGTTGTGGCAAAAATGTAAGTACTTTGCAAAGTCATGTTTTTAGTTTCAGAAACTCCACTCTTAAATTACATGATAATTATACACTTGGCAAATAAGTTATTTGAAGTACATCCTCTGCTAGCTGAAACCTGTTTTTTCATAGGAAGCATTTCTTTACTGAGACAATGGTCAAATGCTGGGACAGACTTTCTAGAGTTGTGGCCAAAGTCCCAAACCTATCAGTATTTTAAGAGGCATTTGGACAATGCCCTTAACACCATCTTTGTCCGCCCTCAGTCAGTCAGGCAGTTGGACTAGATGATTATCAAAGGTCCTTTCCAACTAAAATAGTGTGTCATATTCTATTCCCTAAAGATTGAGACTTTTCCATAACTGAGTAAAGTCCATGAGCCCTCTGCATGTTGCAGGATTATACACTTTACAGAGCAGCCAGAATGACATTCTCTAGAAACAGATAGACTCAGACTACAGTTTACACACTACAGCAAAAAAGGCAATTGACTTTAATTTTTTTCTCCCTCCTTTTGAAGTAGAGGATAAAATACATGGGAAAGGACTGGGGTTGTAGATTTCTTCCACCAAGCCCTTGGTCCATTACTGACTAAGTCTTTACAATCTGATCTAATTGAGATGTATCTCTTAATTTCTCTTCCAGCTCAAGTTTATATTGTCACAGTGTTTTGATATACAGTGATGCCCATATTTACACAAAACTGAGTTTATAGGGTACTTTTTCTGGGTAAAAGAATCTACTTTACAAGTGATATTGAAATTCCTAACTTTTTTTTTTAATTAAATGCTCTTTTTAATAACTAGAAAATGCTGTTCTTCCTTTTATATTGTATTTAGGGTAAAAAAGTTAGACACATCCATCAGTCTTAAATATTATGGGCTTTTAACCTGCTGCATCAGCAAACAGGAATCTGAGCTGTCAGAAGCAATATTAGGAAATACAAAATTCTGTTCCAGTCCATGGCATATTTGGACTGTTGCAAATAGGCAGCTTAATCAGGGAAGATGCCTGCTGAGGAGACTGGCCTCAGTGAAGTGTTAGCTGAAACCTTAGTTAGCCCTTGCTACCTGTTTGCTGTGCAGAGTGAGCTCTGTTTCTCATCCACTTCAATTTAGCATCGTGAAACTGAATTCGTAGGGACTTCAAACACAACTCATGAAATGAGAATGATCTGATTCAAGTGTTACAGTAGAGGTTAATGTGTCAAACCACTGGCCATGACCAGATGCCTCAGAAAGTTCCAGAGTTCAGTGACTGCCCCTAACACTGCTTCCTTCTAATTCCCTGTAAACATGGATTAGCTTGAAACTTTGAAGCCCAGATGTTTGTCTGTTGCATTATCCAGATTCCTTGAAACACTGCTGTTATCCTTATGTTTATACTTCTGCAGATTTAAAGACGTAATAATGGTATTTTTTTAAGTAGCAAATTTTCTGTGCACTATCTGCTAACCACAGACTGTCAATGCTAATGAGACAGATTGGGTTTGCTGTAAATGAGGCAAATAAAACTTTGCTTAGGCAAGCTGTGAGAACTGAGAATGCAAAGGAGAAGAGACAAAGAAGAAGCAATTAGATCAAAATCGTAATTAATACTAAAGAATGAGACAGACACTTGTGGTATGTACACTGGTTGGCACTGTTATATGTGGACACTAACAAGTCCTGAACATTTATCATTGACATTTGACTCTAAAATTAGTATTTATCTTTCACTGGTTCTTCTCAAAAAACAATTTTGCAAAACAAGGCTAGAAATCATCTTTGCCTTCCCTTCTCAGTGATCAGCTGTTCGTCTTCCTCATGAAAAGAAGGGGAAGAAACACAAGTAGAGTAAGAATTTAAAAAATTTTTCATAAATAAATTTGTTTTCTAAAAAAAAAAAAAAATCACCTGTTCTTGGATCTTTCCAGCCTGCCTTTCTACAGAAAGCAATGAAAGTTTATTGAGACCTATAGTTTTTGAATGCCAGTGCCAATGAACAGTCTCACCATCTTTCCAATCTCCCTGTTTCCCATTGCTTCTAAGGATATTCTGTCATCTTAGCACAATCAGTGGTGCTGACAGTATCTTGTAGCAATGGTTAAAGACTAAATGTTTACTGATTTTATTATCTGTCAGCTCCCTTTTAGAAAAATGGAGTTGCTTGGTCTGTCCTCTGAAAATGCAGGCCTTAGAAGGATGTCACTGGAAAGATGGCTTCTTTCACTCACTTTTTCCAAACATGCAGCTACTGTCTGTGTAAGCTGAAATAGTTTGGGTTGTATTTGGTTTTTTTTTTTTCAAAATCCCAAGCATGTAAATTGCTATTGCAATATATTATGTAACAATTAATTCTGTATGGATTTCCTCCCTGGTCCTGAAACCCAAGATCTGTAAATGCCCTTTACTACCCATATCCTTACTATTCTTCATGATGAAAGTTTTAAATTCCATGTCTAGAGCAGTATCCTTATAGTCCAGTGCTAGCAGATGCTAGGGTAGAGAATTGTGTAGTCATGGGAAACCTGTAAACTGGAATTTGCTCAAATAAATACAGTGGAAATAGAAATAGAAAATTTAGAACTTAGGTGTTTAATAGTGTTGCATCACGTTGGACAACGATCAAAGTCTATGGGAGTCTTCTATAATTAATGGTGAGAAGCCTGCTTTGTCTGTCATTGATAAAAAAACAATATAATTTAAGGAAAAAGAGAAAAATCTAACAGCTCCTTATAGATAACACAGAAATGTTGTATGATGAGTCTGCTGTGAATTGGTGTGAAACAAAGCTTTCAAAACTGTTGTTTAGTAGCCAATGTACATGTGGAGAGGGAAAGTTTTTATCAAGTTTAAAAGAAGATGGGAGACAGATCTTTTGAAAGAAGTACTTGGAAGTAACACTTCACTACCATGAAATTTATAAGCCTTTGGCAATTTAAAACAATTTAAAGTACTGTTTTAATTTAGCTTTTATTACTGATGTCAGATGTTCCTATTTAATAATCATGCTCTCTGTAATACGTGTTACATAGATCTTTTGCATTTTTCCATTTAATATGTTTTTTAAGAGATAGTGGGCTTGATTATGGAAAAGAGTAGTTCATAGCCTCATTAACCTTTTTATGATATAAGCAGCAGATTTTGAACATACAGTCAATGGAAAAACAACTTGTGCTGTGTTTGTAACTGACATCACCTTAGCTCGACCACAGATGTGATTCCATCTAGCAATTTCTGTGCTACTAATGAATAACAACACTCAAGTCTTGCCGTATTCTTTGATCCAGTAGCATGTAGGAACTTAGAGATACTGTGGGACTAGCCCTACAAGTGGGAACTCTGGCATAGGTGAGGTGACAAACCCACAAATCACAGCAAGTCGGAATGGGAGCCACAGCAGTGTTAGTATCTTGAGTTTGCATCTAGTTTTCCTTGCTCTCTGGACCACACTCTCTGGAGGTGTAATGATTTTCCTTGTAACCCAAGTCTTGTAACAAAAGATGGGTGGAAAAACATCTGCTTTGAAAACTAAAAGTAGGTGTTTTTAATAATAAAATTATACTGGATATGAATAACCGATACTTTTTGCCTAGAAAACTTTTACTTGGTAAATAATTTAATGCTGATCAAATGTTAGGAATATGACTTGAAGTTAAAAGATAGGAAAGTTAATTTTTTGAAAGTAGGCTGTAGCTTTGAGTCCTTTTACATAAGTGTCTGTGTCTTTGTACACTTGTTACCTTTGAAGACATTAGATGTTAGTAATTTTAGAATTTTTTATACCTTAGATGATACTTAATCTGTAATCTCATGTTGTTGCATTCTGAATAACAAGACAATTTCAAAGCAGTTTTCTATATCCTATCTACCTATGGGTTGGGATTTAAACCAGTGGTGCATAAGTGGTATTTGAAGTAATTTCTCACTAGAAGATGGGGATGTGTGTTTTGTCCTGTATAACTGTGTTTCTTCAGGTGAGGGTGTGGCAGTGGTCCCCTGCTGTTGTTGGGATTAAAGACTATGGATGTGAGGTTGCCAGAAAATAATATTGGATGTTTCCAGTTTAGCTCTGAAGTGGAGACTGATGGAGGAAAACCATCTTTGTCAGCTGTCTGAAATGTCTTTAATATTAATATTTTATAAAAGGTATTCCTGTCTATAGTATTATTTAGGGCAGACATATGAAAATTATAAAGCAAAGTTTAGAAACATACTTCTTTTTTTTCGTGTCTCTTAGTAAATGCGTGGTATAAAGTAGCACAGTGTTTGAGAGAGTGCCTTAGAATCCAGTTGATTATTTCTTTGCTGTTTGTTTTTATTCTTTTACGAAGTATTTTTTCCTCCCTTCTTTGTGGCTTACTTGAGAAATGAAGTCATAAACCGTATCACAGATTATAAAGTCAGAAGTTGGTTCATTCTGAGTTAGTATATCCTATCTGGGAATCAGGAGGCTAAATTAAAAATGCAGTTATAAAACAGCATATATTTGGAAGCTTTGTTCTCTTAAACCCGAACCTTCTGTTGACTGACGTTAGATGATCCAGAAGCAGATGCTGCAGCAGCTATTTGTTGATTTAGTTGCTATGGTGACATGATACATTCATGTACAGCAGGAAGCTCACTGTACGTTGGCTAATTTGATAGGAAGGAAGGCTTGAGGTAGGTATTGCTGACTATATTGTTAATTGATCCTACCTTTCACATCCTGCCTCCACATGCTTCGTGGATGCCGAGCTATAGAGGAAGGTAAAGGGAGATCCTCCTGCGTGGCGTTCAGGTGGAGGTGTCCTGTTAGCAGGAGGGGGGGCAGTGTTCAGCACATCACCGCCGATTGCCTCAGTACTGAGTGAATGGAACAGATCCGAGCAGCCGGAGTGGTGCCTGTTGAATCTTCCTTCATCCTTTGTCACTGTGCTAGCACCAGTTGAATGAGAGAAATAAAAGGATGCGAGCAACAGTAAGTCAAAGTGCTAAGGCTTTTGAAATGGGTTATGAGATAAAGCATGTCACTAATTAACATCTTGATTGGAACTATTAGTGGAGACAAATGTAATTGTTCTGAATACGTGCCCTAATGACAGAGCATAAATGTGGCTCTGCCTGGAAGTTGTGTTGCATTATGTTCACCCTTTTCTAGAAATACACCCTGTTATAATCTTGTTGCAGACAGACTGTTAAAGATACAGTGTATCTCTTACAAAGAGCTTGGCTGTACCACCCTCTTAACAGTTTCAGTGTTTTAAAATTTTTTGAAGTCACGATGACCAAGAGTATTAGCTACGATGTTTTCCTAAATTTGAAAAATATTCAAAAATTAATCTACCTTTGTCTTTTTGGGTAAAAATCTTCTCATGAGTACTGCTGAGCTAATTTCAGTTGCAGTATTTTTAGACAAACCACTGCTGTCTTTTTTTTTTATTTTGATTTGTATTAGCAGTGTATTTAGAAATATGATTTTGGTGAAATCTTTCCATTATTTGTGATTGCTGACAATCTTTTGCTACTGACTCAGCACCTATAACCATATAATGCTAAATATAGGTGTTTTAAGATTAATAATAAACAAAACAAAATTTAAAAAGCCAAGCCTTAAACACTCTTCTCTTTCCTGGTAAAACATCTCAGAAAATATTATTCTTTCTGCTATAGTATAGAAATGGTTTGTGATTCTGTTATCTCTAAGTTATGGTTTTAAAGGTCCAAGCAAACATTTTGGAACACTTTACCCTCTTGCTTTTTAGGAAGTTTGTAGGAGAAAAAACAAAACTCCTCCTAACCCCAAAAAACACACACATTCCCCGAAACCATTCCAGAATGAGGGAAAAACAGAACTCTGCTTTTTAGTAATGCTAAATGTTTTACTCTAATTAGAAGTCTTCCTTGTTGTACAGGAACAGTCTCTTACTGTATAATTACATTTAAGTGTTCTTTAACCACAGTTTGTAATGTAACATACTCTTATTTCTTTGTGTTATATATTTAATATTAGCAATGACTAAAATTATTGTACCATGTTCTAGCTTCCCTCTCCCCTCCACTTTCTCCTTCATTTCTTACTTCCCCACATTTTTTGGTATTTTAATGTGTATGCCAGGCTAGGAATTGGCTTTGTTGCTAAAGGATTGCTTTGTTTGTTTGTTGTGATACATTTAGTGGTAGATCTATTAGCATTCTAGTTATGTATGTTCAGAGACTTTTAGCTTGGTTGGAAAATTTGTCCCAGATTTCACTCATTCTGGAAAAATATGTAAATTCACAAAGCATAACTAACTTCTTTTAGAGGAAGATACAAAGTAACTCTTTCAGTTCCTTCCCCCTTCCGAGTGAGGTGTTGGATGGCTGGGGAGAGAAGGATTCAAAATGCCCCTTTACACTGGAATTCAGTCTGGTTCCTTTGGTGTTCTTGCCTTTGTCGCTGTAGACAGTGCTAACCCATGGGGAGAACAGAGTGCCAGTTCTCATGTGGCCTTATCCCACAACTTCACACATGACACAAATGTTTGATGTATTTTGGTTTCTTTAGTCTCAGTCAGGATTAAAAAAATTAGCCTTTTTCTTTTCCCCTTCAGGAGGCTGATAGTCCTTGGTACTGAAGGATGGGTTTGAGAGCCAAGATATTCTGGAGGCAGAACAAGCTTGATGATTTATTTTTCTTTATTGCAAATATAAAAATCTTTCTCCCATATCCCAATAACTCTAAAATTATAGTTTCAATTTTTCAGCTAACTCTTAGCTGTTTTGGAATCAACCTATAAGTATTAGTAAACTTAAATTTTTAAATGATGTTTTACATTCATTAGCTAATAACTTCTACAGACAAAGAAGCTTTTAGTTATAAAAGTTTATTTGGACAACACAGTTTGTTACATGCTAGAAAAGATTTGAAAATTTGACTGTAAATACCAAACTTATAAACAAAGTTTTATTGTATCTGACTTGATTCTCTTGATGTTTGTGCTGGCTTAGAAAAAATCAGAAACTGTTTCAGTCAGTCCTGTCCGGTTAGAAATACAGGTATTATTTGAACAGTGGCTCTAAAATGTGTAATATTTAAGATCATTATGATGTGGTAAGGGTAAGTTAAACTCTCTTCCATGAACCTTATTCAAATGGGATTTGCAAAAAATTGTCCAAATTAGGAAGATCCTCATAACTTTATAGAGCAGTGTGAAGGAGAAGTTTAAGGAATATCTTAATTTGTTTTGTTTCATGTCTGTGTGAAGGAGTATCTAGTATACTTCTAAACACAGTCATTTGTTGTTTGCATGTTGAGTTGTTTTGTTATGGGGTTTTTCTGGGTTTTGGTGATTTTGGTTTTTTTTTACTATGGACTAAATTTAAATTTTTAGAACCAAAACAATAAATTAAGAGTATTGTTAATATTTTGAGTATGTAGTTATTTTTATCAAATAAAATCTCTTTTGCCTTGTAGGTCCACTACATGTATGTAATTGATAGAAACAGCAAAATAATTTTGAGGTACTAGTTTTTGACTGGCTGTATGATGTGTGTTGATTTGGGGAGGAAGCTTTGCTCTTTCACCTTTTAAATTTTGAGACTTGCTTTTGACCATGTATAATGGTGAGCAAAAGAGAAATAAATCAATCTTAGTGTGAGATCTTTTAAAGTTAGCTTTTAGAGCTCTTTGATTTATTTTATTATTTACTTACCAGCTTTTTTTTTTTTTTTCCTCCACGGGGACAGAAAGTTTGGACTTCTAATTGTATTTACAGTTTCTGCTATGGAAAGATGTTGCCTGAAAACAGTGAAGATGTTAATGCTTAGGGATTTGTCCTAATCTGTTTTTGTTTTCTTGTTCTGCAAGTCTTTCACCTCATCTAGCGTCCTTTTCAGGGTGAATCCGGTTTTGATATTAGTATTTCACGATGCCCATATGTTTATTTTTCCACCTTTCTTACAAACCACCTGACAGAGACCAGTCATTAATTGTGCAAGACTATTTACAGTTTGTCACTTTTTTTTCCACTGAAAATACCAGAGAAGCTTTTTCCTTCATGTTGTAATGTAAATACACATTTGTGATGGTGCCACAAGTCTAATGCTGCCTTTCTTTTCTGTCAGGTAGCTGAAATTATTTTGAAACCTGTCAGTCTCCTGGTACATCACTACTTCTGTTAGGAGGATGGACATTCAAGTAGAGAAGCTTGTAGAAGTGCGTATCTTACAGAATAAAGGGTTGGTTTTAATTCTTATTTCAGTGGAGTTAATGGGCTTTTTGGCCTTAATTAGTGTGAAAACAAGCATATTCAAAACAAGATTAGCTAACTTTCTATTTTAAATTCCATTCTGCCCTCACTGTGCTCCAATGAAGAAATAAGTTAACTGTGTATTCATCTGGCACGAGCAAAATCTTGGGTTGCTTATGAAAATGTTCTGTGTACCTAATGACAAAGATTAGTAAGATACAAATCAGCTATGTTTTGTATTGCTGTTTTGCTTTTGAAAGACACTGCTGTGACCATATTGGCAGAGTGAAATACCTCTAAGGATCTTATTTTGGCTTCTGCAGCCTCTGCTTCTTGCTGATAAAAATTACTTCTAGACCTTTATGGAGATAAGTGTTAACATTTAGCCTTCAGTTTTTCCTTTCCTTACAGCAGTCTGCTGAGCCAAAGTGGCTGCAGCTCTGCCTTGCACAGCTTTCCCTTCCACTTTCTGTTGCTTGCATTCTTACAGGGGTTTCTTTATGCCTCCGGCCATTTTTATCAGATTCATTTCTTTTGTGTTAGAAACAAGCTGAAGACTTGAAAAAAACATTTAACTCCTTTCCTGATTCAGTCTGCAGAAACATCCTGTATTTTCTCTTGCAGATAGTGAAGAGTTTTACTGAATAAAAACAAGTAACACTGAGCATTTTCCCCTTTGAACATCTGTACTTCCATTGGTTCTTTAGATGCATTATCTAAATACTTTCCATCCTGCTCACACTGATGTAGTAATAAATCCTTTAAGAGATCTTAAGATATAATAATTTTTAAATAATTGTATTGATTAATGGTAGTATGTGCAAGTCACTGTTACATCCTCTGTAGGATGTGATTATAGTATTTGAGTTGCAATAAAATTATATTTAATTTGGAATACTTTAGGGAGAGAATTATTATCGACTAGTTTTATATAGGAATTGTTGTATTCTAAAAATGTATTTGCTACATCTGACTAGCTTAAATTGTGATTTAAGGTGAAGAATAGATTTTCAAAACTACTCAAGAGTGGGACCCTTATTTAGTCCTTCAAAAAGGCAAAATATTGTAGTGCTTCTTCAGGATACTGTCAGTAAACATTTACATATTAGTAATTTAAATGTGCTCTGAATGCTCATGGAGACTGAGGCTAAGTGTTGTGAGACAAGTCAGTTTTAGTAAACCTTTTCTGGAAACTGCCTGGTAAGAGTGATATCAGGAATAGTTTTCAGTTCTGCATGGACCTGTGTGATGCTCAGGACTCCTGTAGCATGTTCATTATTGCCTATGACTGTTCCAGCACCTGGGAATGGTCCTGAGTACTGCTTACTTTGCTAATGTAGATGTGGCTTTAGATAATCACTGCTGTGGTCAAGGCAATGTAGCAGTTCTCCCAGGAGAGATCAGAAATATTAAAACTCCTCAGTTTGCAGACTGGATGCAAGGAGATGGGAATTGCCAAGGCTTAAAAAATATTGAAGGAGGTGGATGAAATTTATTCAGATCTGTTTTTCAAGTCCCATAGCACAGAAGCTGGGGAACATGTAATTAGTAGGAGATGGTTTTAAAATGTCTAAAAAGAAAATTTCAGGAACTTGCTGCCATAGGAGGTTGTGGAGGCAGTTGAAAATGTAAGTGAATTCAAAAAGAGTTTAGGCAAAGGTATGGACAGCAACAGAAATGGACTGCAGAAAGTGGCCTGTCTCACATACTCTCCTTAAATAGCATCTCAAGTGATACATTAGAATCAAAGTGCTTGGCTAGATGGGCTGCTGACCCAGACCATCAGGTCATTTCCTATGTTCTTGCTTGGCTTCAGCTTCTGCCTGAGTTCAAACAGCAGCTTCAGGAAATTCCCACTGAGCTTTCTCATACGTGGCGTTATTAGTTTTGTTGGAAGGCTTTTTGTTAGGAGGTCTTTGCCAATCCAGGCAATTAAATTAAACTACTGCAAAGCTTAGTATGTTGCTCATTTGGTTTGGATTTATCTTCTAAAGTAGCCTGTATAGAATATACTAAGTACCATTGAAAAGCGTGAAATTTCACTTCTGAAACTGACAGTTTTGACAACTGATGTTTCAGGTATGTCAAACTTCAGCCATTCAGTGGCAACTTTTGTATTTATGCAAGAATTACTTTTAACATAAGTGCATATCTGCACTCTTGTATTGTCAACTTGTATGCTAATCTCTGGAAAGAGATTTTAAATTGTTTTTCATCAGGAACTGTATTGAAGTTATGTGGGTCATCATTAAACAACAGTTTAAATGAAACAATTTATAGTCACAGTGGAAATGACATAGAACTAGTTGACCTAATACTCCCATTTCTTAATGGCAATGCCTTAACATGTTTTGAGACAAAAATACATTGAATCAAAATTCTGATAGCATTCAGAAATGACACTTTTAAATTTTATTAGGTTCCGTTATAGTTGATTGTGCTTTGAAAGTGCTTGTATGATTCTAGAACTTGTATCAAGGCTTCAGTATCCTAAGTTCCCATTATTTTGTGAAGACTGTGAAGTTCTCAATTAGTGTTTTGTTGATTTAATAAGAGAAATAGCACTTGAAAAGTTCCCATGCTAAAGGTGCCTCCCACTGAGACTGGCACATCCCAATTTTTTTCTGAGTATCATAGTTATCTTAGAGGAGCGGGCAAAGGATAGAATGCATGTCAGCCTTTGGGTAGCAGAAATGCAGGTGCTAAGAGTAAAGCAACAGAATTTGTCACAAAAAGATTGAGGCACAGGAAGAGAGGCTGAACCACCAGATTTTTCCAAAGCTTTTCTCTTAGTTCAAGCCAACTTGAATGTTTTGTCCAGAAGAGGACAGAGATCAAGATCTGGAATATTCAGTGTGGAAGACTCAGGCCCTGTTTTTCAGATGTGCTGATGTCAGTGTGCTGGAAGTAACTTGTTGGCTGATGGGGTGTGTGCACAAAGGCACCTCGATTGAGATGAAAGAGCTATAAATAAGCAACTCATAGATTTGTTGGTGTTTGTTTTGTTTTTTTTTTACCTAGGACATGATTCTGTGTAAAATGCCTATTACATTTTCCTTTAGAGAATTTTTCTTGCATCCTTGATTATGTACTGCAGACTTTCATTAGATAAGGGGGAATTCCTGTGACTGCCAGTCTTTTGTACTATCACTTCTGGCCAGAAAGGTACCAATCTCTCTATGCATAGCTTTAATTTTTCCTATTTCAAATCATATCTACTGATGTGCTGCAGAGTGTCAGAAATGCCCTTCTCAAAGCTGTGATCACTCCATGGCATTCAACTGTGATAAGGTTGGTCCAGAAACCACTTTTGGTCATACCCTGCCCCAAGAGAAAGACTGTTGAAGCCAGCAGTTCTTGAAACTTCTGAAATTTCTTTGGCCCTGATTCAGAATCTCTTTTGGCACACTTGGCAGCCTACCTTGTAATAGTTGTAAAATAAGAATGTGACTGCACTACATAAAAGCAAGGCTGAAAGTGAGAGTCAATGAAACACAGTCAAGCATCAAGTAGGGTAATTGTCCATTGACAAAGGACATTTTATTCACTGTTTCTGGGAACTAAGATCTAACTAAACTGCATTAAGTTGGTGAGTCTCCCCACCCTTTGGGTTGGCAGTCAGATGTCATCAGAGATGTGGAAATCTGATGGCATCCTGAGTGTCAGAATGGTGCTGGCCTTTATCAGTTGACCTGTTGCTGCTGCTGAGCAGTGCCTGTCTCACTGTTGCACCATGACTGTCATACTGAGCCTTTAGTTTCTGAGGGCAGCTGTGAAGTGAGCAACAAAGGTGCTTGCACAGGAGAAGCTGATTTAGCACAAAACCAGGAGGCACAGAGACAACTTGTAGTTGGGCCAGTGTGTGTATTCCCACGTTCAAATCTGCCAGCTGGAGCCTCAGGTTTGGATGGCATGCAGCAAGAGGTCTGGGGGAGGAAAGCCAGCAGGTTCCATTATTGCCCAGATGACCAGCCTCAGGCACTCACACAGAATAAATAGGAGCAACTGGGAGTACCAGTCAGCCCACATTCCCTGTACTTTAAAAGCAGGAGTCAAGGGCCAGCCTTCACCCTAAAGCTTTTCTGCTTGTCACAGTTCATGTGATGGTGACCAAGAATATTGAGCTGGGGATGGTACAGATTGACATGTCAGCTGTAGCCAGAATGGCTCCTCCCAGGAGTTTGGTACCTAAATCAGCCAAAAGATATGGGCAAATGTAGCTATCCAGCCCACACATAGCAGATGGAGAGACATTCTCATGTACCATGAAGCTTTTAGGTACTTTTATTCCAGTCTAAACTTCAAGTTAAAATTTTCAATTGTAGCAAAGGAAAGAATGTATCAATGAAATATGTCTTCAAAAAGTTATGCCTGCTTGGGAATTCAAAAAAAGAAGTTGTAAGAACACATCTATTCATATTTCTCTCCTTCATCACATTCTGAAAGTGAGATTAGTCAATTGTTAAAATGCTACCTTCAGACACTTCAAAGTAAACTCTGGCCATACAATAGTTTCTGAAGACCTTTAACTCTCCTTTGAAATTCATTACTAAAATCATCTTGTTTAGATTATATTACAAGTGCTGCCTCTTAGTGAATTTTACAATGAGCCACACTTCAGAAGATCTGAAAGATTTATTAGCTTGATAAAATGTAAATATTGTCATAGTTCATTATTTTTTCTCAAACAGCCTAAAGCTTCTAGAAAAAATATGTGAAACAAGATAGTATTTTTTAAGTGCTTGCTCAAACCTGAGCTAATCAGTGTTAAATCACAGAGCCCAAGCTTGAAAATGTGAATATCTATCATATCAACATGTTAGTGTTAGAAGTTAGAACTTGCTATCTCTTCTTTAATTTGTGAAACTGCTCCACCAGAAAAGGAGGAATTCTTATGATTTCTGCCATTTTCTTATCCTTTCCTTTATCTCTGATATTCCTGAAATGAGTAACATTCAAGTTTCCAGTTCTGTGGGTTTTAGTTGGTTGGTTGGTTTTGTTTTTGTAAACATGGAAGCTCTTCTTTTCTTTTAGCAGTTTAACTTTCTGTTTTTACAAGCAAATTTTTGGCCATAATGCTTAAGAGTTGTGTTTATAAAGATTTCTTTCCTTCTGATTTGTAGAGAGAGGAGGGCATAGGCTCTGTTTAGATGTGTGAAAGCAAGACTGAAGAAAGTTCTGTCCAGAAAGGAAATTATAAAATGCACCCACTCTTTTACTTTCTTTAAGGTTTTTTGTCCTTTGTTCATACTTTTAGCTAGGTTTTTTATGTTTACAAACTTCTTTTTCTCAGAGAAGGGCAGGTTTCAAATGAAAATACAGAAATCTCAAATGGTAACAGGCTTCTGCTTTAGTACAGACTTTATTTATTTTGGCTGCCATGTGCTTTGCTATCATTTCTGCATTGCTTGGGTTTACTAAATTAGGATAACCAGCTTTCCACAAATAAAATTATACGTATTGTTTCATGCTGAGCATCTGGTGCACTTACTTTGTCATGACTTCTAATATATTTTTATCATTAATGAATGTACAAATGTGCTTGGGTCATATAAAGAGGGACATGACACAGTATTTTCCTTGTGCTGAAAACTGTTTGTCAAGTGGTTGATGTCAAACACTGGGAATTCTAGGCTTCCTTCTGAAAGTTTACGTAATGGTTTGATTAATGTTGAAGTTAATGCAATTTGTTGAAATAATTTAAGCTGTACAAATAGCTTTTTAATTATACCAAGCAGTTGAGAAAATAAAATTTGTACAGGTACAAATTTTACTTAGTTGTCATTCTCTTTCATTCTTTGAAAAATGTTTGTTTAAAAATATCTGTGCTTGTTCTTGCTCTTATCTCTTTCTCTGTGGGATAAATACAGCAAGAAATGTGAAGTGAAAAATAGTATATTTACTAACCAGAAAAAAAAATTGGTTTTTGCCCAGTAAAACTTTTTTTTATTTTTTTTTTGCACATACCAGACTTCTATAACATATTCCTGTGTAATGGTTGTAAACACTCTTTTATTTTTAAGGTTATTCTTGTGCAAGTTAATCCAGGGGAAGCATTTACAATAAGAAGAGAAGATGGACAGTTTCAGTGCATTACAGGTAAAGCTGATAAATTTATTTTAATATTTTCTGAGTCTGAATCAGGATTAATAAAAGGCAATTTGTGGTGAAAGTAAAAGAATGATAGAATTTATTTTAAATACAAGAGCTGTTTAAAGATCTAAAAGATTTTGTGCTAAGGATCATTGGGATTTAGATTTCACTGCCATAAACCAAGTACTTTTTCTTATAATAGATGAAATTAGATTTCTTGGGGAGGAGAAGGGAGGAACATTTTTAGATTGCAAAGCAAACATGGAAAGGCTGTTGTAGCAACTTTTGACTAAGCTCATTTATTTCACAGACCTCATATTAAAACCTACAACTGTAATATGGCTTGAGTTTAGTTTATTTTATTCTTTGCTATCGTATGGACGTTGTTTCCCTACCAGTTATCCCATCTAGTTTCTCATTATCTCTAGGGGCCAAATTGCATTATTTCTGAGTTCTGTCAAGTGCAGCTTCAATATACAAATGTTTCATTTAAGCATAGCATGCCCTTATGCAATGGTCAGTCTGGATGCTATTTTCTATTCTGAATGACCATAGCTACCAGTTAAGTGTGTCTAGAAGGTACTGTGAGAAATGAGCAATCAGCTATTGCTGCTGCATGGAATACAATTTTACTGTGCTCTAAGAGACTATCCACGGATTCAGCTATGGGCTCACATCTCAGCTTGTCATCATCTGGGCCAATGAATCCTACTTTTTTTTTTTCCTTTCTGGATGTTGGCTCAGCTCCAACAGATACTGTTCTGGGAATTTGAAGCAAGTATTTTCCAGCTCCTTTCCCTCTTCTCTTCAGCTGAGAAGAGCTGAAAGATCTGGCTTCTAGTGTTGTAGGCAGGTTCTTTGGCAACAAAACAACTGATTCAAAGGAGGCCTTAGATGGTAATTAAGTTTATATTGACAGTGCTTAAAGTTTACGTGTCTGTTAGCACCATATTTCAAAACTTTGTGCTGATTGCATGGTGTTTTTGCATCCCTTGAGCCACAAATGGATCAATGTTTCAGCTCACCATTCTATACAGCTTATTTGAAACATGATATGTAATAATTACTGGACAGTACATGAGGGAAATACAATGATTTTTGTCATGCAATTCAAGTTAAAAGATTCTTTTGCACAGAGTACTGAGGGGAGTGGCATGTGTTGCGTGTTTGCTTCTAATTTTTGATTTACCAAATGACCTTACTGGTGGAGAATGAATTGACACATTCCTGGCATGATTGTCTTCAAAGCAGGAAGTGTTTAATGAACTGCAAAGATATTAAGATCATATCCTTACAGATATGGTTCTAACCTTCCATGGTACAGCTTTTGTCCTTGCCTGGTGCCTCTTGCTTTTGAACTAGGCAGCTTGCTATTGTCATTTGATTCAGCTGTGGATTTCTCCATCCTTTGAATATGAAAGTGAGCATGAGCAAGTTGCTAGATGATTGTTTCTGGGACTCACTAAGTGTAAGCTGAGGTACAGTCTTTATAACTTCCTGAAAAACGCACTGCAATCTGGAAAACTACATCCCAAATCAGTATCACAGGTTTTGCAAACTTCCTGTCATATAGATATTCTTCTTGTCCTTCCCCCTTCCTGGAGATGAAATTGTGGATTATAGTTGGTTAGTAAAATAGGGGGCATAAAGATTTTTTCATATCTGTGAATTCAGTTATCTTCATACAGAACCTGAGTTGCACCTGATCTTTTGAACATTGCTCTTCTGGTCTGTTCTTGCCACTTCTGAGACATTTTTGTGTTTTTGAGTGCTATGCAAATGGATCTTTCTGCCTTTTGGGTTGTTAGCTCTGTCTGCCTTAAAGAAGTTCCCATAGTAATTGATGCTGTTCCTTTTTCATTACATATATTGAAACTCATAAGGAGTGTCTCCTGTTTGGTTTTCTGTGTAGAGATTTGTATAAAATGAACTATTTTAGATGGTGTAAACTATAGAGAGTAATTTGGTATCGATCCTTTTTGTTCTGCCACAACTTCTCAAACGTAGTTTGCCCTTGACTTGTCTACGAAATGGATTACCAGTCTGAAAAATGGGTTACAGCTGCCAGGAGTCTATTGCGTTGCCTTGAAACTAAGAAAGCAAGTTCACATCAGTTCTTGCTTTTTTCTTCGCCGTATGCACCCAGTTGTTAGGTGAAATCATAGTTAAAGATGCGGAAATACATAATGAGAATGGTTTGAATAAATGTACAAAGATGATTATTTTCAGAAAGGCATGAAGAAGTGGCTGAAATTTAGTGGAAATACAGTCAGTGGGAAGTTAATTTAGTCATTATAGTGTTTCTTAATAATGTTTTTTTCAATCTTAGTTTTTCCTATAAATATTCACCCATTTTTATTCTCTTCTCTGACTTACAAGTCTCTGCAAAGAACACATATGCAGTTTTTTCAGTGATGTATGATATAACAAATTGAAGTTATGTAAATACAGTATTAAAATGAAAGTGATTGGAAGTTGAGAAGTAGTGAGCTGCTTATGGATCCCAGATAGCAGTGCAGATAGCCAGATACATTAGTTTGAATGATTTGGTAAGTCACACTTCCTTAGATAATTCTAAATCTCTCTTGTGCTTTATTGCTGGTCAATTCACCTTGAGATTGTGCTGTCCGCTGAAGTCAGTGTGGGTTGTTAATAAATCTTACCATAATGTTAATTGTGTCTTCTTGCATCAAATATTTGCCTGTTGGAAACTTTGAGATGCTGTCAATCTTTGTGCTGTTCTTGTCATCTATTCTATTTTTAAAGAGAACTGTCCTTACTTTGACAACACTGTACATAGGGTAGAATTTCTCAAGCTGAAAATGATGAGAGTTAGTGTCTCTTCAGGAGAAAAGAGAGATGTGAATAAAGTGACTGTTTAGAGCTGTCCTTGAGTCAATGAAGTAATGAAAACTTAAAGCACTAATTAATGGAGAAGCACATGATACATTTTCCACGAACTACGCTTCTGAAGAAAATGGTGCATTTACACAGAGATCTTTGTACTGACTTGCCATGTCACTGCTCTCACAGGTGATCTGTAAAGATTTGACTGGTTTGGAGGTACATTAAGTGAGAAGCAGCTTCTTAATGTGGTCCTCTTCCATAGCAGTGGAATACTGAGTGAATAATATTGAGTGATAAAGACTCTTAAGAATAATTCCTAGTTAGAAATCTCCTAAGGATGGCAAAGGAGCAGTGATAGTTAAGGGACTCTTTATCCTTGGTGGATTCCATTCATTTATTCTGGTGACCTTTTAACGAATTAAAATAACGTGTCTTTTATTCTTTACAATAAGAAGCATGGTTACTTTGTATTTCTGTAGTTAGCAGTCTTGGATCATAGTTGGGTTTCTGTTGTATGTATTTTGACTGAAATGCAGCTTTGATTAAGCACTTCTGTGTGCCAGTGGCCATATTTTTTGGATATTATAAAATATTTTCTTTGCCTGACTTGTGATTTGTCTGATAGTGACAACTCATGCTCCCCCTTGACACAGCTTCAATTTAAACCATTTTTCAGTCTCCAACTTAACAAAAACACCGTGCATTTCTTGCTAGATAGATAGGAGCATATCTGTCTGTGTAACCATGTGTTAGACCAAAATGTTTATTTTCAAAAGAGGTCTTCTAAATCTATGAAAAATTTCTCATGTACTTGAAATACACAGACTTCTCTGGAAACTTTCCTTAAGCCAAAATTTTCTTCTGTTACTCTTAAATAATCAGCTACATTAAAGTGATTCAGAAAACCAGGTTTGAAATTTATGAATGGGTTCTCTTTGTAGAGTGAATTACTGCGGATCACTCATTCATGAATTCTTCCTATTGCAGAATAAATGAATGAAGATGACTCATCTTGAGGACATTTTGTAACAGTCCCAAGTTACAGCTAAAGGCTATTAAGTGTTACTTGACACAATAAGAGAGACCATGTTCTATATGTCTCTGCAAAGGAAAATTGCCATTTTCATAATAGAATAAGAAGACTTATGTAAATTAGAATGAGTCATAAATGCTTCATGCTTTGAAATTAAATGAAGTATCAGTATTAAGGTTAGGGTCTGGGATAAAAGTTAAGCAAGCTTAACCTAATTTTTTCTCTTTGAAATAAGAAATAAAATTCTTCTGAATAGTGTTTCAAGCAAGTTAAGAGGAAAAAAAGGTACATCAATCCTGAGACTACAGCAGTGAAACACAAACTTTAGTTCATTCTAAGATCAGCTTGAGCTTTGCAAAACCAAACCTGCCCATTACCCAGAATATTTTGTGAATAAAA
>VZTB01009268.1:731188-748402 GCA_013397245.1 Thryothorus ludovicianus
TGGCTGAAATTTAGTGGAAATACAGTCAGTGGGAAGTTAATTTAGTCATTATAGTGTTTCTTAATAATGTTTTTTTCAATCTTAGTTTTTCCTATAAATATTCACCCATTTTTATTCTCTTCTCTGACTTACAAGTCTCTGCAAAGAACACATATGCAGTTTTTTCAGTGATGTATGATATAACAAATTGAAGTTATGTAAATACAGTATTAAAATGAAAGTGATTGGAAGTTGAGAAGTAGTGAGCTGCTTATGGATCCCAGATAGCAGTGCAGATAGCCAGATACATTAGTTTGAATGATTTGGTAAGTCACACTTCCTTAGATAATTCTAAATCTCTCTTGTGCTTTATTGCTGGTCAATTCACCTTGAGATTGTGCTGTCCGCTGAAGTCAGTGTGGGTTGTTAATAAATCTTACCATAATGTTAATTGTGTCTTCTTGCATCAAATATTTGCCTGTTGGAAACTTTGAGATGCTGTCAATCTTTGTGCTGTTCTTGTCATCTATTCTATTTTTAAAGAGAACTGTCCTTACTTTGACAACACTGTACATAGGGTAGAATTTCTCAAGCTGAAAATGATGAGAGTTAGTGTCTCTTCAGGAGAAAAGAGAGATGTGAATAAAGTGACTGTTTAGAGCTGTCCTTGAGTCAATGAAGTAATGAAAACTTAAAGCACTAATTAATGGAGAAGCACATGATACATTTTCCACGAACTACGCTTCTGAAGAAAATGGTGCATTTACACAGAGATCTTTGTACTGACTTGCCATGTCACTGCTCTCACAGGTGATCTGTAAAGATTTGACTGGTTTGGAGGTACATTAAGTGAGAAGCAGCTTCTTAATGTGGTCCTCTTCCATAGCAGTGGAATACTGAGTGAATAATATTGAGTGATAAAGACTCTTAAGAATAATTCCTAGTTAGAAATCTCCTAAGGATGGCAAAGGAGCAGTGATAGTTAAGGGACTCTTTATCCTTGGTGGATTCCATTCATTTATTCTGGTGACCTTTTAACGAATTAAAATAACGTGTCTTTTATTCTTTACAATAAGAAGCATGGTTACTTTGTATTTCTGTAGTTAGCAGTCTTGGATCATAGTTGGGTTTCTGTTGTATGTATTTTGACTGAAATGCAGCTTTGATTAAGCACTTCTGTGTGCCAGTGGCCATATTTTTTGGATATTATAAAATATTTTCTTTGCCTGACTTGTGATTTGTCTGATAGTGACAACTCATGCTCCCCCTTGACACAGCTTCAATTTAAACCATTTTTCACTCTCCAACTTAACAAAAACACCGTGCATTTCTTGCTAGATAGATAGGAGCATATCTGTCTGTGTAACCATGTGTTAGACCAAAATGTTTATTTTCAAAAGAGGTCTTCTAAATCTATGAAAAATTTCTCATGTACTTGAAATACACAGACTTCTCTGGAAACTTTCCTTAAGCCAAAATTTTCTTCTGTTACTCTTAAATAATCAGCTACATTAAAGTGATTCAGAAAACCAGGTTTGAAATTTATGAATGGGTTCTCTTTGTAGAGTGAATTACTGCAGATCACTCATTCATGAATTCTTCCTATTGCAGAATAAATGAATGAAGATGACTCATCTTGAGGACATTTTGTAACAGTCCCAAGTTACAGCTAAAGGCTATTAAGTGTTACTTGACACAATAAGAGAGACCATGTTCTATATGTCTCTGCAAAGGAAAATTGCCATTTTCATAATAGAATAAGAAGACTTATGTAAATTAGAATGAGTCATAAATGCTTCATGCTTTGAAATTAAATGAAGTATCAGTATTAAGGTTAGGGTCTGGGATAAAAGTTAAGCAAGCTTAACCTAATTTTTTCTCTTTGAAATAAGAAATAAAATTCTTCTGAATAGTGTTTCAAGCAAGTTAAGAGGAAAAAAAGGTACATCAATCCTGAGACTACAGCAGTGAAACACAAACTTTAGTTCATTCTAAGATCAGCTTGAGCTTTGCAAAACCAAACCTGCCCATTACCCAGAATATTTTGTGAATAAAACTGTTACGGAATCACGGAATGGTTTGGGTTGGAAGAGACCTTCAAAAGTTATCTGCTTCCAACCCCCCTGCCAGGCGCAGGGACACCTTCCACTAGACCAGGTTGCTCAGAGCCCCATCCAACCTGGAACACTTTCAGGGATGGAGCATCCATAATTTCTCTAGGCAACCTGTGACAGTGCCTCACCACCCTCATGAAAATGTCTTTCTTGTATCCAATCTAAACCTGCTCTCTTTCAGTTTAAAATGTTGCCTCTTGGCCCTGGTAAAAAGTCTTTCTCCGTGTATTTTATAAACCCCTTTATATAATCAAAGGCTGCAATAAGGTATCCCCAGTACTTTCTCTTCTCCAGACTGAACAACCCCAGCTCTGTCAGTCTGTCTTCACAGGAGAAGTGCTCCAACCTTCTGACCACTATTTTTGACCCTCCTCTGGACCTCTTCAAGTCCATGTCTGTCTTGTGCTGAGGAATCCAGGACTCCAGGTGGGAGGCAGAATCACCTACCTTGCCCTGCTGGACATGCTGCTTTTGATGCAGCCCAAGGTACAGTTGGCTGTCTAGGCTACAAGTACACATTGCCAGCTTGTGTCTAGTTTTTCTTCCACCAGTATCTCCTAGTTTTCTTCAGGGTAGCTTTTAATGCATTTTCTACTCATTTCTGATGTCAGGCTTGGCATGGTTTTGATTGTTTACAGACACTGTTAAAGCAGCCAAACTGAGCATCTGAAAATCTGAAAGTAACTCCTATTTAAGTACATTTGAAGCAAAAAAATGTAGATTTATCTTGTTCAAGTATCATCTTGTGCTTTGATGTTGAGTTTTATTTCAAAACAATTTATTAATACTGGAAGTGGTTAAAGACCTCTCATAAATTCTGTGCCACAGACCCCTGAGAAGGGACTTTATTAGTTCTAATGGTCATTGGGAGATGCTTCCCTCACAAGGCCACCAAAGCTTATTATCAAATCCTAAACCACTGTGGTAAGTGGAGGAAGTGTGTGCTGGCATTCTGTTGTGATTTTAGAATGTGCAAAGATACCTGGCACTGCAGTAGTGGTCCCACTTATAGACTTAAAGGGTGACATCACCTCTGGAAATACCATATCTTGTTAAATTACTCAGTATCCACATTAGCACTGGGCAAAGTTTAGAAATAAAAGAATGTTCATTTAAATACACAGCTCCCTAGTAATGGAACAAACTAGCAAAACCAATAAAACAGTATTAACAAGAGGTCTCTCCTAGAGCACATCTAGTCTTCTAGGTGGATTAATAGCCTGAGTAATGGTCTCTTTACAAGTAAACCCAGATGTGTATTACAGAGGTCTAGTGCTTTAGTTTTCCATTAAGAGCAGCTTGCTCAAGCCAGCCAGAGAAGCTGCTCTGGGTGCTCTTTTTCTTTCTGTAGCCTGAGAAGAAACTAATTTTTCATCTTTGTTTCCATTTACCTCTCATTTCTAAATACTGAAATGTTGCCTGACAACGTGTAAGTTTATTTGCTTTCCTTTTCATCTTCAATGATGCTTTACAGCTTTTCTCCACAGTAGCCTTCTGAAAACATAGATGTAAGGTTTTTTGTATCAATTCATTAAAATAAAAACAACCAAAAAGCCCCTCAAAACAACCTCACCCTAAATGGTAAATTATTTCAGTTGTCATCTCCATTCCTTCTATGTAGAAGACTAAAGATATTATGCAAGGCTGAAACTGGATATGGATACTTAGATTAACATCCTTTCCTACATATTAATTTTAGAATCTCCACTGGAAGTATTCAGATGGCCTTTATAAAAGGCATTGAGGAAAGCTAAGACAAATCAGCTAAAAGTGTGGGGTCATAGCAAGCTACAATAATTTGCAGCTAATTAATTCTTGGTTAAGGATGTCCATGCAGAGGGTCAGTGCTGAGTCTATAGTAGTAGCTTAATTCTGAAGCACCTCTGTTTGGGAATGACCTTGAATATACACAAATTTTTTAAAAATTAAAGGATTTTTTTTATTTTTAGGCATCTGCCCTCAAACTAAAAATAATATTAATATTGGCCAGCTATGTGGGAGTATGACTGGAGAAGAGACATAATTCCATTTTGTATTGAAACAAGATGATGAGGGAAAGTGGTCACAAAGCGTGGTTGTAGCAGCTTGATTTGGAGCTGTCTCATTCCAAAATAATTTTAAGTAGGAGCTGCTCTTTTTATAGCTTAGATTGATAAACAGGGTGCATGAATGCCCTTGCAGATATTGTTCAAGACTTAACCCTTCTACCTTTTACTGGTGGGTTAGGCTAAAAATTGGATTCAGATACTGCAAATACCCTTCTGGTAAGGTAAAGAAATAATGATGGATTTAAGCCCTCACTGCAGTGCGTGTAAAATGCTCATGTGTTGGCTTTGACACACAGCACAAGTCCACTTCAAAGTCAATTAGTATTGGCAGGTAAAACTTGCCTGTAAGTCCTGCTGCTGCAGCTCTTCTAATACAGCTGCTGAATTACAGCTGGGTTCAGACACATCTCCATGATTCTGTGGGCCCTCTTGCAGTAGGGCAGAGGCAGTCTTCAGGAGTCATGACTGTCCTTCAGATTTGTTGGGCTATCTCAATGAAAATTGCAAAGTGGTGCGAAACAAGGTTGATTCTCCTGACAAGAATAAAACACAACAATCCAGGATTCTGCTTTTTAGCTTGGCCTCTCACTGCTCTGAGAGTCAGCATGAGAATTAACCTCATAACGGAGCTCCCTCAGCCTTCTCTGGACACTGCCTGACCTTGTCCTCCATTCCTTCTGATGACTGACCAGGTCTTTGTGGTCCCAGTCTCATTGAGCCATTAAAGAAGCAGGCAGGGATCACACAAGAAGCTGTTATTGGAAAAACTTAGTTTATCATCCTGCTTTTCTGCCAGAGCAACTCACATTACTCTTGTGCCTACTTTGTAAATATTTTCCTATTTTAAAATTGTAAATGTTTGCCTATTTTAATGTTTGCCTGTTTATAAATACTAGATTTCTGAAACATTCTATTCCCATGATAAATTGGATTTGGTAAAAGTTTGATTAAAAAGCAAACTAGACTTGTTTTATCCTCTTCTGCAGTAGCAAATGAAAGGAAAAAAGGGAATGCATTAATTCATATCTCTCGTGATGTTGATTGTAGTGTGTCTTAGGAAAAACAGTTTTTTGCCATTGATTTCTGTTTAAAATGTGTTAAATAGAGTCAATATCTTTATATGGACAAAACATGTCTGTCACATTTTTTGCCGTGATTATTTCTCATTCTTCTAATAGATATTTTTATAACTTTTGTTCTGTCTTATTTCATGCATTCTGAGGTATGAGTTCCTTTTCCTGCTTGATTTTCTTGTGTACTCAGATCAGCTAATCTTCTCTTGTGCCTTCTTTAATATTTTCCTTTATTCCTTCTTCTCACTACACTGCAATCTCCCCACTGCAAATTCAGCCTGACTCTAGGAAGGTTCTGGAGACATTTGTTTGAAATATCAGTGCTTCAGCTGCATATGGAAGTCATCTAATTTTAGGTGTCTAAATGTGTGTTTCTATATGCGGCCTTGGATCTAAGCTCCCATTGAAACTAGTGAAAATTTAGTCACTAGGTATAGTACACTCAGTGCTTTTTAGCTGACATCAGTTTGCACTCAATAGCTCTCCAGGCTCCACTGTCTGTACCAACTAGGTCTCCACTTGCTATAATGGGAGTTTAAAGTCCTAACTTGCATGCAGACATATAATTTTAGATACCTAAATGAGATGTCTCCATTTTGGAACTAAAGCCTGACTATTATAAGCTGAAATAAATAAGGCTACATCCTGAAAGTGCCTCATTTAGGTGTGTTGATTCACAGTTGTACCCTCGGTGAATGTCTTTGTCCTCAAGCACCTGAACTGTTTGAGCTCATTCATTTCCATGAGCATCTAACATCACATTTTACAAGGATGGTACTGGTTCTTGGAGGTGCAAGTTGGGAATGAATTTACAGCCGTAAATTGCAGCTGGAGAATACCCCTAAAACTTGCTTTCTGTTACTCTAGTCAGACATGTCTAGCCCCCAAGGCTGTGAAGTATTAACTCAAGCTGCTGAGATTCAGGTGCTGTTATTGCCTCAGTCTGGAATCAGTTGGATGAGCTTTGTATGAAGCATGTTAGGCTTGACAGGATTGTGTCTGGCAATATTAGAATATTCCCATGGCACTGCAGTCAGTTAATCTGATTTCTTCTCTAACTGCTGTTGTTGGGAAAGAAATAGCCCTATATATTACTTGCTTTATGGGGAGAAAAGAAAGAGGGAAAATTGGTAGGGTCTCTTCTTGGTTTCTAGTAAATAGAAGTAGTCAGTAGTTTTCTCTAAGTAGAAAGTTTGTCTAATATAAGCAGTAAGCAGTTTGAATTAAAGAAAAACAACCAGAGCTGTGGGCATTTTACTTAGTATTTTCACTTAATGTACAGATATTTAGCATAACTTAAACTGATAGCATTTTCTTTATCTTAATTGGATGCAATGTGCTCAATTGAAATAATAAAGATTGATGAATATTGCTAACATTAAAGAGTGGAAGATGTTCCTTAATTTCTTTATCTGATTATTTAAAAACAAATTTATTTTCTAGAAACTCAGTGTTTTTAAATGGACTTTGTACTGGGGTTCATGAAAATGGAAAGGCTGGAACTTTATGCATAAAGGACTTTTGCTGGATCCTCTTTCACAACTGTGTACAGTACGAATGCAGGCTGTTGTGTCATCTGTTGGAAAATGCTGTACGTTATTAGACGAGACCTCAGGAGAGTTCCTTATAGTTCCACCCTGTGCAATTCAAGTTGTATTGCTGCATTCTTGAAATATAGTTGTAGCTGTCAAACTATTCAGACTTCTATCACGGAATTATTGTTAGTAAGAAATAGCTTTGAATTGATTTTGGTTTATTCTTGTCCCACTTTTAGTCATGGCAGTCTTATCTTGTGCCACTGCCACGGTCAGACCCTTAGTAGTTGTGAAGGGTTGCAGACACACTGGGAAGGAAAACAATCTTCATAGTTTTGGAGAAGCTCTTGTGGCCATTGTTTTTCCAGAATTCCTCAAAACAAAGCCAGTTCCTCATACGTGGCCCAAGTTGTCACAGCCATGCCAGCAAGCTTACCAGCTGACATTGCTCTGCCTCTGTGCCTTCTCTGATGACCAAAGTTGTTGGGTACACATGAGGTTAGTCCCCCTTCCCTTCATTTTCACCTGTGCAAGGCTAATGTGTTGTCTGTTATTGCAAGAATGTAGTATCTAACTAAATGCTGCAACTTTGAATCCAGGGATTTTTATATCTCTTAGTTTTGCTCTTTTTTTTTTCATAGTAATAGATGAATCAGCAGCACATGGCTTGATAGATATGTCTGTGCATGTGTTATTAATAGTAAATTAATAGCTGTCTTTTTTTGGCTGTCTGTGAAATGACTGAGGTTTTGTCAGCTTGCATGACTTACATGATCGTGTCACTCTTCAACTTTATTTAAAATCATGGAAATATAACTTCCCCTTCTTCCTTTTGCAGACATGCAGCAATCTGTTTTACATCTAAAGCAGTTTATTATCCAAATGAGGGAAAGGAAGAAGAGACAGAAGATTACCAAGGTTATTACATTTAGGCTAACTGTACACAAATATAAACAGCTCCTGTGTAATGTGAGTTAAAGACTGGTTACAAATAAGTTCAGCCACTTAAAGCCATTAAGAAACAATGTAATTATAAGTGGTTTCAAAGTCGGAAGGGCCAAATTCACTGGAAGTGAATACAGCTATCCAAAATACTGTTCTTGTTTCTTTATGCCAGAGAGAAGCTCTTTGTCACACTGCAAAGGGATTTCCAGTTGTCCTAGAAAACTCAGTTGTCTAGGCCAGGTGGTCTAGGGCGTCATTCAAAGAGCTTCAGATGTTTTCAAGTGACTGTATAGCATCCAGTAATTTGTAGAAGGATCTCAGGTTAGTGGTACTGGAGCTTCTAGAGAAGCTGATGGCTCCTTCCTTCCCTTTTGATTAATCAGCTGTTCAGTGAGGATATGGTATATCTCCTTTACTTGTCCTTGATTTGTTCCTTCAGTAGCCCATCCCTCAAAAGTTTCACTTATCCTTTCACTCTGATGCTCTATTTATGGGCCATTTTCATAAATACTGTGTATAATGTGCTTCCCTTGGATGGTCTTTGCAGTTCAGAGGTTGAATGGATGTGCTTTCAAGGCAACTGAGGAAAGA
The DNA here is from genome assembly GCA_013397245.1 of Thryothorus ludovicianus. NCBI lineage: Eukaryota > Metazoa > Chordata > Aves > Passeriformes > Certhiidae > Thryothorus > Thryothorus ludovicianus. Next base: position 739,474 of record VZTB01009268.1, read on the forward strand.
GCTGCAGTGAGAACTATAAATGCCAAACCAGTAGTAAATATTATTGCTCATTAATAATTCTTAAAAGGAGTTAATATACAGAGAGTGGCCAGCCTTTCTTTTCTTCTCTGCTTTTCCAACAAGTTGTCTTTAAGGTAGTCTCTTGAAAGATAGCATTTAAGTGAAGTGCTATTATGTTGGATCCATCCTTGGCTGCTTTAGACTTGAGGAGTTTGTACTCTGAAAGGCGTCATTCTGTGGACAGAGTTAACTCTTTTGTTTTATGCAGCCAAGAGATATCTCAGTAAAGCTCTTAAGCAGGAGGTAGATTTGGAAAATTATATGAGGCATACTTAAGTTTGCATTTATTCTTTTTGTTATGCTTTCCATGTACTTTGTTTCTTGTTTTGTAATCAGGCAAAGATTTTGGATCAGATTCTGTTAGATGTAACAAAAAAGCCCCCGTTCTTTGACTCTAACATAGATTTAAAATTCAGTTAAATCTGAAATCTTGTCTGTCTTTTTACTCTTATTTTTCAAGTAATAGAACATATTAAGAATGAGTTCAGAAATCTGTGTTTTTTCTGAAAGAGAATTTTTTTCTGAATTGGGGTCAAAAGCAGAGTTTGACACTGCTGGCAGTGCAGTATTGGGAAGCATCTGGTGGCTATGCAATGCATTAATGAGTGGAAATATTTAGTAAGTTACAGGGGCAGTCTAAACAACTGGAACCAGTTAGAGTTCTTCCAACATGAATGAGTTTTAAAAATTGCCTGCTAAGAGAACTGAAAAATAAGAGTGAATATCAACAAGTATTGATCAGAGGTGCAGAGGACTGGCTAGTGTGAGACTAACTTCCATTCATTCCCCTGATTTGTACTGCAAATGGGTACAAGAGGACTGTCAACCACGAGGTTTACAAGATTGATTATTGATGGTTTGATCCCTTTTTCCCTTCTGGCCCCTGTGTGTTAGAACAGTGCATTTCTACACAGGTTGTAAATCTGACATGATATCTATGTAGCATTTTCAATAAAATATTTGTAGAAGAAATGGTTTTACACTTTTCTAAAGCTCATGAAAAGGAAAACTGCATGAACAGGAGGAAAATGTACCTTGGAAATACTCTATCTTTTCTTTTAATTGCAGCTATATACACATCTAAGTTTCCTTACTTCACTTTCCAGCAAAGGTATGACACATAGTAGATTATTAATATGCCCACACAGCTTTCTCTGTTCATCCTTTGTCATGTCTTTCTAATGCCATACAAAGCAGTGATTTCTCCACAATAGCTTTCCAATTGTGCATTACATAGAATTTCAGTGTGTTATCATTTTTTTTTTTAGTTACTGAGCCTTGTCCTCTCAACTGAAAAACAGATACACTGTTTTTGGTCAGAAAAAATCTAATTTCATGTTGGTGACAGTAGTTAAACAGAAAGGTATCAGGTTTGGAGTTTGTTTCAGAAGCACATAAATGTATGTTGCTGGATCATCTCCTTGTATGGTGCTACTGTGCTGCTGGGTCTGGGCAAGTAGTACAGTAAACATTTCTGTGCAGCTTCAGAGAGCTGGAGAAAAGGTCCGAAAAGCCTTGGAACATTCCGGAGATAAAGAGGCTTAACGATGGGTAAGGTTACATCTGTTTAGGATATAGTTTTGGCGGATGTGAGGGCCAGTGGGAAGCAGATAGGACTAGAAAATGCAGGTGTAAAGAATTGCAGGTGTGCAGTGGAGTCTTGAGGCCAGATACCTGCATGTTGCCTGTTTCCTTGAAAGCACAGCATAGAATGGTTTTAATTGCTGTTTCCAAAGAACTTCAGCAGACTCAATGTAACTTTTTTTCTTTTTAAAGGTTCTAAATTGTGCATGAAATAGAAAAGGATTGAATTCTAAAGCATGATGCTAGCCTAGGATGTAAATATATTCCTCCTTAATCATACAGTAATTAATGCACTTGGGTGTCTTTCAGCTAACGAGACATTCTAGAAATACTTGGTATTTCAGCAAAGCTGAGCATCCAGACAACTCTAATGGCACAGGAAATTTGTATTGCAGAAGTGGTAAAAGATCAACAAGAGCATGCAGTAGTTGTCCAAAGGAGTGTTGTTTGAATGGTACCACTGAACTGAGTGAAATGCAATTATATACAGAGCAAAGGTCATGCATAAGATTAATAAATTATAGATGAAGATCTCCTCACTTGAAACTTGATAAGGAGAAGGAAGAAGCAGGCAAGCTATCTGACTCACAAGATAAATATTATCTCCAGTATAATGTGTCTATAAAGCTTAGTGTGATCATAAAATGCATCAGGACAGTTGCTGTTAGTATAGCTTGGGATGTTTAGTAGCATTTTACAGAATTCTGCTGAGATTTCAACTGTAATTTGATAATTCATGTTTACAGAAGATGAAATGAAGCTGACTCCAGGTGTCGTGAAAAGGAACTGTTAAAATATTCAGGAGCAAATATAAAAAGAAAGTAGAAAAGCTTGATTTCCTTGGCTAAAAATGACTTTTGGTAGAAAACAACAAGGATTTTTAAAAAAATAATGAATGCCAAAGCTAGTCTAGAGTCCAGCTGGCTATCAAATGGCTGTGAAATACTTTTATATAATTACAAGAAACCTGACTACATAGGAGTGTGGTGCACAGAAGAGTAGTGCAGTGGGAAGACACATGGATAAAAGAACTGCTTTGGTTCTTTTAATGCTTTAGTATTGATCTTCATGCTTCTACATAGAACCCATTTATGGTGGATCTTGATGTATGATAATGGGGGAAAGGAATGAAATTGCAATTGCAGGTGAATAGATTTGGTTCTTGAGGTGTTTTTCAGGTCTTGAGCCCTCACGGTTCAACAACAGAAAATTTACATTTCCTGCATCCAGACAATAGTGAAGCAATACAAAGATTTCTGCACAAAGGGCACATTTATTTTACAGCTGTTAAGCAATTTTCTTGTCTCAGCTCCTTTGGGGAGGGATATATTGATCCATATATAATGTATCATAAGGAACTCCACCGTGTGCATGTGTGTTTTTTCCTTTTTTGTGGTTTGGAATGACAACCATTATATGTCTGAGCCAAGTCAGTTGTTTCATGCCTGGCCTCTTGTTTGGCACAGGTAAGTAGATTCCTTACATAGTTCTTTCTGGCTGCAGGTTCATTTTGGATAAAAAAGCAGTGGGCGTGTGACTTTCCAAAACGTATTTGGATACAAAGCAAATTGAATTTGAAGAGAACTGCAGTGGTATAGACTTATCTTTGTTTCTTGTCCCAGCTTACTGCTTTTCCAGATGCTTTCTTTCTGGTAATACATGTTTATTAACATTGCTGTATCAAGAGAAGCCTTTGTCATAGATGCTCTTAGTATTTGAGCTTACCTACTTCCCGTATGTGGTAACTTGCTTGAGATTTGTAGAAAATAATACCTCATTTAAGTGGTCTGTCAAGAGTTCATTGTGGAGAATCAAGGAGTATTAGTCACATAAAACACCAAAAAGACCACATTTTAAACTTCAAATTCCAAAACAAGTTTAAAACTTACAGATTTTAAAGCATGTATTAGTTACTAGTCAGATTGCAGATCCTGAAAACCACTTTCACATTACTTTCAGCAGTAAAATGTGAGCTTTGCAGTGCAAATTGGCTGATAGTGTTAAGGGATTTGTGCGGTTGTAGAAGCATTTCACTGCAGAAGAGGCTGCAGGTATTTGTAGCAAGCATAGCACCTTTCTATGTTGCTAAGTCTGACTGACAATATCAGTAGGTTTTTTATGTGTATCCTGGTTTGGGGTTAATTAATTTGGGATCAAATTTCTGCAAAGCTTTTTAGACATGAAGATTCCTGTATGTGGACCTTAAGTCATAAGCAGAACCGAAATCTAATCTAAATGCTTAAGTATTCATCATGTCAGTTGCAATGATAGCAATGCTCAAGATCAGTAGTTTTTCAGTCAAACTTTTATTTCCACTGTCTTCAGAGCATCCCCTATTGTAGCTGTATTCATAGGCTTGTTATTAGTGAAAAGACAGAGGAAAATAGATCTATGGGGAGAGTTGTGATTGCAGGGGGTCATGTTTAAGATACTTGGATTCCACCTTAGTGGTAAGTTAGATTTAGCTGCAGAAGTCTCAGGTGCAGTCTAGGTCTCCCACTAAATAATGATCTAATCCTAGCAAGCATGCTGAATCCATTATTTCTCCTGTTTTTACCATGGAATTCCCTACATGCCTCTAATGCTACAAAACATGAGGCTGCAGGGGACAGTCAGGAGACTGACATCAATGATAGAGACAGTACAGACAGTATATAAATGATGCCTCTCTGTCTCTCCAAAAAGGCTGCTTGTCTACTTGGGCTGTATTACATTTATTCTGAAATGCAAACAGTATCAGCAGGAAATTGTTTAGAGCACTTGCCCACAACCTAAAAAAAATCTGAGCTCTGCAAGTACCTCAGAATCTAAACCTGTAGCTCCCCAATTCCATCAGTGTCCCTTAGCCATGAGGCTCTAGGAAATTCTGAGTTGGCCTTTTCTTTTGTTTTCTTTTGGAGATGGGCATCTTCACCTCAAAAAAAGATTCTGGAGGGAAAATACATGAGAAAGCAAGCTGCCTTTTTCTGTTGATGCAATGGGGATTCCTCTATGATTTAGGTGAAGTCTTGGGTTCTACTTCCTGTTTTAAAGACTGGCTCTGAATTTTCCACTTAGAAGCTCTTGGATTAAAGGAGTTAAGCATGTTCCATTCCAGTTTCTAATGGTCCATCTCCAGCAGAATTGACACAGATTATTTCTTAGTTTGGTGTTCATAGCACCCTCCTAAAGAGGAGCAAGCTGTGGTTAATGTGCAGAAGCAGAGACTTGTCCTCTGGGGGCAACCAGTGAATCACACTGCTGAAGCCAAGTGTTTGCTCTAGAGGCTAAAGTGTAAGATGTATGACATTAGATGTTTTCAATTTGGTCTTAAGTCTCTCTTTTGTCATGTGATTCTGTATAATTTGCCTGAGTCTTGTTCCCCACAGTTTGTGGCGTGACAGAATGATTTCTCATCACAAATGTCTTCTTTTGAATTGTCAGCTTCAGGGATTCTTTTCTCCACTGATGATTTGAAACAAAACTGTGTAATATGGAATTACTTCAAAATCTGTTTCTTGGTTAAGGAGCCTACACCTGAGCATTTGTTTGTGGAACTGCAGTGTTGCCAGAAACTTTGTTGGTGGACTCAAGTGAACACCTCTCATGGAGACACAAAAATAATTGTATGCAGTGAGTGTCAAGAGAGGTAGGCCTGTATGACCAAACTCTTTCCATTGCTTAGTATTGTTGCAAATAATCTTTTCATCTGGTCAGAACAGCAGACTCACCTAATACCATGTCTAAGAGAGTAAAATTTCAGCAAGACAGAGCTGTTGAGTTGGGAAGGTTTTTAAAAATCAGTAGCTGACATTAACTTTTTACCAAATACTGAGAAAAAGATTTAGCCCTGGTTTTGCACCCTAAAACTCCAGTGGTGGACCCAATGCCTTTCTATATTTATCTGTTTTTTCCCTCTTCTGCTGAATCATGTAGAATCCTGGATTATGAGATTTCTGGAAAGCTGAAACACCTCACATCCTACTAACTTAGTTTTATATCTTCTAGTTAGGAATGATCGCTCCAAACTGGTCCCTTTAAAGAAAGAAAGATGTGTTTTGTATTTATTTTACATACTAGGAGGATTTCAGCTCTTTATAGTAATAGTTATAACTTTTGTTCTGCTGTGGTTTTATTTTAAATGGGCAATATGAATCTGCATTGTATTCATTTATATAATTAGATTGAAACTAGACAACTCCAAGGTTTTCAAATGAAAGTACTTGTTATTAGTAGATTCCAGGGACTCAGAGTAGTATGTTTTTAGAGATGTCTGCCTTAAAGAAATAAAAATTTGAGTTGGGCACTGAATTTCTTCTTGGCAGCCTTTTATGATATGACTTTTTGCTGTGTTTTCTGACACTGTATATGATGTATTAATCCCAGTTTGCTCAAACAGATTTTTTTTTTAATATATCCATAGACTCTTCTCTCTTGTCCATAATTTTACAATACCTTACCTCAGAATATGGTAAAATTGTTTCAGCATTTATATAAAGGCTATTGATTTTCTTAATCAATACATTATATTTATAAAAGTAATATTCAGTAAGTCGTATTCAAGTCATTTTATGTATATTATGTGTGTGTGTATATGCATATATATATGTCTGTGTGTGTGTACATAATAATTTGGGAAGGGGTAATGTTAAGAAATTTGTACAAAAGGAAAGGAGGCTTCTTTGAATGCCAGCTGAAACAGCAGAATGTGACAGATAATTCTGCATTCTAGTTTCAAGCCAATGTAGCCAGGTAAGTAAAAAAATAATTCATTAATGTAATAGGTTGAATATCAGGATGATGAAAAGGCTTTTACAAGTAATTATACTATGTCGTATTATTCTCAGCACAATCAGGCAGGCAGGGGGAGGAAGATGAAGTTAATGCTTGTTCCTTCCAAGATCTGTCTTCTCTGGATCAACACGGTCTTTTGTAGAAGACACTGTCTACACACCAAGAACTGCCAACTGTTGAGACTCGCTTGTGCTTTTCACTTAGCCACAAGCAGCTGGCAGTAGCAGTGCTTAACTTTTTAACTTCCTGGTCTGCAGTGCTATATAGGGAGAGAAAAACAAACCCACCTGATTAGAAAAACACCAATTCTAGTGGTAACAACTAGATGTTAGATGATTAAATTGTAGATTATTCTGAATGTTGTGAATCAAGTGCAACATGATTCAGCACCATGCACAAATATTAAATTTTAGTCTGAAAAAGTTACAGATTTGTACTGTTTGGCATCAGTGCTAGGAAATTAAGCTCTCCTTGAAGAAAAAGCTAAGCAAATATGTAGTGCAGTTAAATCAGAAAAAAAATTAGAATAAGTGCAAGAATAATAACATAATAATAACTGCTAAGAATAATAACATTTTTATGAAAGCGTCTCTGTGATGTATATCACATTTGACTCCCTTTGAAATGCAGCAATTTATGGTTCACCCAATATTTAAATTGGAACTCTGTAAGGGAATGAACAACTTTTTGACATAACTCTTCCACATAGTTACTAAATCATTGCCCTAAGCTGGCAAACTAAACAGAGTAATTTAACAGTCCAGGCTGCACAGTACAAAGTGTGTGTTGTATTTCCACAATAACATCTTTGAACCATTGTTACTTTTTTTTAGTGAAGTAGAATTTGTCACTGTGGCACACAGTTGCTTCAGAAATTAGGTATAAAAAGTCTTATTGTAGTATCTCTAATGACTACAATTCTTCTGCAAATTCCCAAGTGTATCGTTGTGTTATGAAGTTTGTGCTGTTCAAAGGCATGGACTTGCAGTCTTTTTTTAATTACAAAACTGCACCATGGTCATTGTTTAGAAACAGGTGATATAAAAGTACATTTAACCTTTGAACATAGAAACCATTGTCACTTTTTTCCTTTGAAAGTATATCAGGGCATTATAGAAGAAAACTGATAGCTGCATTAGTGATAAAGTGCTATAGGAACCTGTCATCTCTGTACTTTGCCTGAGAAGGGATTTTCTTGTGAATATGTATGTGTGGTTTCATGGGAAAGATCAGGATCTCAGTAGGATGTAATCTTTAGAAATAGTGTAGTTAGGCTTCATAGCTTTCTGCTCTTTTATCCATTATTCCGAAGTCTTTGTAAAAGAAACTGATGCTTCCCACCCTCCCCCCACTTTTGAAAGGAGCTATGATAATGTTTTACCTTCAGTTTTTCTTTTGTTTGCCAGCCTGCTGTCTACTGATAGGTTTCCCTTTTTTTTTCCTAGTCAGTTAATACATTTCAATTGATGTTGTGGCTTTGTCAGCTGCAGTTCCCCAGCCTTGATTGCAAAAGTAGACAGATGGATGGGGGAAGGGAAGGGATTGTTTTGTCAGGATGAATTTAGAGCATAAGGGATATGTTAAATTGACAGCACTACCAGCTGAAGTCTTCTGATCACCTGTGTCCTTGCAGAAATCCCAGTTCCTTCTTGTGCTTCTTCTCCAGCTTAGGCCAAACAGTAAGTCTTGTGCTTGCTTTCCTTTTTTCTTAATACTTGCTTTTATTATGTTGCACCTAGTATGTGTAAAGATGTTGAGGCTAACTTAGTATTAATTTGGAAGTATTTTCCAGGCACGGCTTACAAGACAAATGTAGACCAATTGGTGGTGGTTGTTGTTACTGGATTTTTTAATTAGTTGTAGCTGTTGGGAACCCAAAATAAAACTTTGAAGTCTTCGCCCTTATGTAAAAGACAGAGTGGTGCAACTGTTTGTGGCATCTGGGACTATTGATTTACTGCAGCCCATCAGTGTTAGAGGGGTGTGCTGCTACGTCAGCTGGCGCTCTATTGTTTCAGCTGCTGTGGCCTTTGTGTTTGATCCTGTCAGTGCTTGCGTCAGTGATGCATATCATCGCCTGTGTGATGTCAAAGTGTGGGTGTTCGGTTATAGAGCCATAGTTAACCTAATGTGCTGCAGTAAATCCTGAATGCTATTTCCTCCTGGGGATAGCAGTGATTCATCACCGTTCACATTAGACTAATGCTAAGTATAGCAGTGTTCATGAGCCGCAGTATCCACATAGATTAGTATCAAAGTCATTGCAGCTCTCCAAACTCTGGGCCGGAAAGTGTTTGCAACCAGATCTGTTTGTGCACCCCCTTTCTTAGGTGTAAACTGATTAACAGGTCAACTCAAGGAAAATCCTCTGGAAGGACTGGGCCTAAGTAATTCTTTAGCACTTAATTATGGTAATTAGCGTAAAAGCTTTCAAGTACATGGCTCGGATCACCTCGGGCAATGACAGTCGGTAGATTACAGTGCGGAGCGGCGCGGGGAGCCCCGCGGGATG
>VZTB01009268.1:748416-802160 GCA_013397245.1 Thryothorus ludovicianus
ACCTGCGGGCCGGCGGCCTCCGCGGTTGTGCGGCAGTGGCGGATGGGGGAGAGCTGCAATGGCCGGGGAAAAAAAAAATAAAAAAATCTGTGGGGCAGGAGTCGGAGCGCTGCCAGGCCTGTCTGTCGGTGATGCGCTCTCGGAGGCGGGTGGCGGCGGTCCCGGGCCGCGGTGGCCCCGGAGCCGTGAGGGGAGCAGGACGGCCAGCTCCGGGAGGCCGGAGCAGCCCGGTGCCGAAGCGCAGGGCCGAGCGCTGCGTGCCCCGGAAGAACATTGCCTGCCCCGGCGCTGGGAATCCGGTGTGTGCACCTTTGCCGGGGCTTTTATGAGCCGCTCCTAATGGAGCGATGCTTCATGGTTGAAATAAAAGGAAATGGTGTATCTGCTAGGCGAGCGGTGGCGATATCCTCAGGTGTTCAGGTGTTACTATGTTTAGATCAGCTTGTCACGATCCTAGCGATGATGCAGCGCTGGTAATTTTGCTGCATGTTTATGGTGGCTGTAAGGAGCATAATGAGGTTTTTATAGTCTGCTCAAATAGACACTTAAGAGAAGTTCACCAGCTATTGCTAGGGGAAGGAGGTATTCCTCCCGTTGGTGGGATTTTAGGACAATAATAAATTCAGAGTGTGGTGGAACATCTGTTTCTTGGGTTCAGTTCCTTTAAATCAATCCTTAGTGTGTTTGATGAGACATTTTTCAGTTATAAAGCAACACAGTATTTGTTTCCACTACCACAATGTTTCTTTTCCACTTACTGTGTGAGAGAACTTATATACCTGAAAATGTATCAAAGATTTGAGACCTCCCCTTACCAACAATTAAGTCATCAATATTCATTATACAGTGATTTGGAGGAAATAAATTCTATTTATGTGCAATATGGAAAATTAGATGTTTCTTTAACATGAATTTCTGATGCTGTTGTTTGCTGATACTTTATAATAACTCTCACCTCATAGTAAAACACACTGATTATGTCATGCAGCAGTCCAGCCAATATCTAAAAACATGAAAATTCCTCTTACATTGTATTACACCACAGGAGAGCTGAGATCTTCACATTAGTAAAGAAAAAAATATATGGTTTTATAGCATATTAGTATTTTATCTTCGGATAAAATTTTGCAGTTTATGTTTCCTATCTAGAAATCAGTAATCTTCCTATAAAACACAATGTTCATTAAAAATACCTGTGAAGTCTGCCAACTTTTTGTCTCGTGCTTATCATTTTCTTGGACGTCCTTCTAGAAATTTCATTTCACAGGCACTTGGAAATCTAATCAGAAGTAAATTAGAGTTCTTGAATGTTCAAATATGTTTTCATTAATTCTGATGCTTTAAAGTGCAAAAGATGGGATGCTAATTTTGAAACTACTGATTTGACTCTGTTCTAACAATGCAATACTTTTTCAGTTTCGTACATTCAGTTTATGCCTTTATTTTTGTGACTGCTAGATTATGGCATACTGAAAATGGCTTTGTGGATCAACCTTTGTACTGAATGGGAGATAACTGCTCTGTGTTTGTTGGAGAGATTAAAGCACTGAATAAGTAAGCCTTAAAAAGGTTGTTAAACAATATTCTCTTGATGTTTAAAGCAAAACACAACAAAAAAGCCAAACACAGTTAATCTACCAGTTCTCAAAGAAACCACTTGCTTATGTGAGTTTCGTCATCCCCCAAGGACATTGTGTTCTGTAAGAAGTTCAACTAAATGTGGTCTTAATTTTCCATTTACTTGAAACTTGCATAGTTTAAAATGGTGAGTTTAATGGAAGTGTCAGTGTTTTGTACTCATAGGAAAACTTCAGGTAAGCAATGCAAAATACAAGTTGTGTAAAATCCACCTTCTTTTGTAAGAATTTAACCATTACTTATTTTAATGGTAACTTATAATAAATGTGCTTCCATTATTTTTGACCTTTTTGAATTTATTGTAGTAAGGTGATGTACTATTTTAAGTTTCTCTTGCTGATTTTTTCTTCATTTTCGTTTCTTTTTAGCACTTCATACTCAGAGGAAACTTCTACTGAAACGTTTTTGAGTTTCAGATGAACAAAAACTGGAAGAATATTCAGTTCTCAATTTATAGCTTAGTCTTTATATTCTTCACTGTTGCACAGTTCTGTGAATAATTCATTAAAGACCTTGTTCTTAAAAAGTCTCTTCACTCCCTCCTCCTCTTGTGGGTTAGCATTTTGTTGCTAATAAAGCTGTGATTCTTTGTAGGTAACGTGTTTACAAACTTCTGTGTCTTATTCTAAAGAAGTTCCTATAATATGTACAATCAAGTTGGATTGCATGCTGCTTTTCTAAGGAGTGCTTTTCATTCCTTTTCCGTGTTCTTGGCTTTCAGACAGAGGTACCTTTATTTTTCTGTCAGTTCCATACATATCAGAATGATGTATGCTAATCTTATTTACTGTACTTATTTGCATTTACTTAGTACTTTCCATTTGCAGAGCCTAACAGAATTTTAGAAAACATTAAGGTGGAGCTACGAATGCCCTTTCAGAAGTATTACTGAAACTGCCCTTAGTTGGATTGGTACTTTTGGTAGCTTCAGTATACTCATTTGGAAATTTGCAGAATGCAGCCTACAGTGTCTGAATCCCAAACTTCTGTCTTGTCACAAAACATGGTAAAATTATATTGTCTTTCAGTATTTCTTTCAATATTAAACTTCAGTGTTTGTTCCCTCGTGTATTTAAAGCACAGTAATGTAAGGACATCCCTCTTGAGCTTGTACCAATGTGCTTGTTCTGGTAGAAGCCAGTATCAAATACTGAAGGGCACAGCATGAGGATAGGGCAGGCACACAGAAGAAACTTCCTTGTTAGTGAAACAAAAGTAGTACTTATATTTTTACAGCTCTTAATGGATTACTTGTCCTAAACTGAAACTAATCTTTACTTTCTATGCTGTTCTTAAGGCCAGGAGTTACACAATTTAGCTGTGCATTTTATGAGAAACTCCCTTATCTGTTTTAAAACTTATTGGTTGAATTAGTTTATTATCTCTGGTTCTTGCAAATGAGAAGCTACAAATCTTTCCATTTTTAGGTGTCATTTAAATAGGTCTTTTACTGTTTCTCTGCTATCAGCCATTTTAACCATCTTCTAGTGGAAGAATCCTGGTCTCTTGAATCTTTCCTGATAAAAACGTGGAAAGCCACTGTAAATGTGGGGTTTTTTTGTCCTTTTCTAGTCCTGTGTGTTCTTTTTGAAAGGTGGAGTCAAATACATTGCTCAAGGATTTGAGGTAGAGCGTGAGTTTATACCACAACATAATGATGTTTCTGCTTGTTCCTTGTTCTGTTAGTAATGATTTTTTAATGTTCTCTTTCTTTCTGCGAATGCCACTCAGCAACACTTGGCTGATATTTCTTTAGAAACCCATGTAGTAGCTGCATTGTGTGTTTGTTTGCATCTGATTTATAGCTTATCGCTCTAAAGAAACACTTCTGGTTTTATCCAGGTGCATCACTTCGCACTTACCAGCATTATTCCTTCTGGGTTTTTGTCATCTGATCAGTGAGTACTGTGAGATCCTGTACGGCTCTCTGAGAGCATAGCAACAATTTATCACCTCGCTCTTCATTTGCTTTTCTGGAAGCTTTGTTTAATACACTGAACAGGTTCTTTGGATGCCTGTGGTACTCTTATTTTGGTCACTTGAAGAACTTCGAAAGCTGCTCATTTACTTCTCTTAGTTTCACTTATTAATGGAAGGACCTTTTCCATTTTTAACCAAAGACAACATTACTTCTTTAAGAGTATTTGAAAGACATTGTCAAAAGCTTTTTGAAAATCCCAACTATGTGACAGCATCCCTGTGCTCTTTGAAGATACCTGATTTTCTAGGCAATACTTTATCTACTTAACACATTCCCATTGTGTCATATTTATCTGAGTGTGTGTAAACTCTTTTCTTTATGGTTTGCATGGTACAAGGATCACCATGGTGTCCTGACTTTTCCCATTAGCTGGTGCAGACTTACTAGTTGGTAATACACTGGCTCTTCCTTGGGACCTTCAGTTCATGTCTCGTTTGCCACCTCCCACTGCTGTGGTACGGGGACTACTTTAGTTGATAAGACCATAGTAAAAAACAGCCATTTTGTAAGTAATTTTCTTTGTAACTCTTAACTGAATACTATCTGGGTTTAGCAGTTTCTTTCTAATACTTTTGTTTGTTTCTGTTTTATAAAGTCTTCTATTGTCTTTTCATCTTGGGGCATTTCTTTTCATTTGTCATCTGTTGAGTTTTGACATGAGCTCTTCTGTGAGCTTATTAACAGAGATGGGAGAAATATCTGCTGGGGATTTTTTTTTTTTGCTTGCTTCTGGTTTTCTTCAACTGTTTTTTAGGTTTCAAAGAGTGCCCTTTGCTATAATTTTGTCTGTACAGTTCATTGCCTTTGTTTATCCATGTTATCTTGTATATTTTTCACAGAGATTTTGCAATTCACTATGTTCTTTCAGCTTTCTAAAATTATTAAATGGTGCTGTACTGAATATTTCTGTAACCCACTTAGGTCCTGCTCAGGTTCCAATGATGTCCCCAAATGGTTCAGTGCCTACTATTTATGTGCCTCCTGGATATGCCCCACAGGTATGTCACTTCACTTGCTTCTTATTTTTTTTCTTTTCATGCAAATTTTGGAATTGGAACCATAATCGCTAATTCAGTAAAATAATTTGTTAGGCTTCAGTCACTGTGATCAAGCAGGGAGATAAGAGGAGATGTCTCTCAGTATTTCTGAGATGGGAGACTTCTCATGCTGTGTCTGTGCCTGTTCAGTTATGTGTTAACTATGTACATGACAGTAGGAAGCACAGTTCCTTGCTGAGTTCAGAATCCTAATGTACTAGATGCCTCCTGAGTATAAAATGCAATCATGACCCAAATATCTCCTTGTGCAGGACCTGTACTGATTCCTGTGTTAGTGGATATTTTCTCTTGGAAGCAGTATATATGTAATATATATATAATATAATTTATACATGTATGGTTCAGGTCTGGAAAGTTCCCTGCAAATAAGGAGAAAAACAGGTCAGTTGAAAAAGTACAGTGAACAACATGGAAAAAATGTCAGCTGTCCATTGGGACTAAGTTATTATATGATAAGTGTTTCTACCACTTACCTTAAAATGGGGCTCTCATTTTTTCACTGCTGTGTGATTCCTAATTTAGATGCCTGGAAATTAAATGTGAGCTAGGTAACCTGGACATCCTTTAAAGTAGATTAAAAGGATGATTTCTCTTGGCTATTTCTGACATGTGAATTATAGTGAGATGTGTGGCCTTTTAGATGGCACCTCTTTCTTTCCCTCACCTGTAGAACAAGTCTAGGGCTTAGTAGGTCAAATCTGGAAGTTAGAGCAGTTGAATGCCACTCCCCATGATGTAAGTCTCTCTCAAGGCATTCTGTTGTGGCCAGTCTACCTCTGACTTAGTGTGCATCCAGTGATGTGCACTGAGAAGGGACTATAGTGCATAAAATACATCAAAAAAGCCCACAGTGTCAGCAAATCTAAAAAATATTTTTTGAGTTAGTTTCTCCTTCCTTTGAGGACAGTTTGAATCAAAGATACTGAAGGGCTGGGCCTTGCTGAGGCCCTTTCATTAGCCTGTTGCTGGAGTTTGTTAGTCCAAGCAGGTGTTGTTTTAGCACAGCACTCTGACCTTTGAACTGAAGGTGCCTCACTTCTATCCAGCTCAGAGTGCAGGTGGAATGAGCTCATTTGCTGTTTTCATCTGGGTGGAAGTACCATAGCCCAGGACAACCTCTAGTTTATGAGCCTTCTGAAGTGTTTATTACTAACAAAACATACCAGACTTTGAGATTTATGATGGGAGTTCCTCTTACAAGCCAGAAGATTTGATAGTAGTCTTGCAAAACAGCAGTCTAACATTATCGAGCTAAGAATTTTTCCAGACTGACTGCAGTCCTAGCAAACTTCTGTGGTTTCTTCAGGTATAGTATATTTTTAAAGGTCAGCAGCTGCAGCTATATTTTCAGTTAAATAGGAAACCAGCTAAATGTCCTAAGCTGTCAGCAGCCTGGAAGAATTTCAACATAACCATCCTTTGTCTTTCCATTTTCATCAGATGCCTCTGCTTGCTTCAGTTCCTGTTTGGCAGTGATACAGTGTACTGTCCTCTGTTAGAAGTTGGGGATAACCACTGAATAAAAGATTTACTTTTCTTATATCACATAACTAAAAAGCAATTCATTGGCTGATTTCCTTTTCCCTTCCTCTTCTTTTGGAACTGTAGTTATAAAACTGAAAGAAGGCATATCTTTATTCATCCTCTCTTAAGTCATTTATACCCACTATCTGCAGTGAGTTTTCCAGTGATGTTTGGTTGGTTCACTCAACCAAACAGGCCTATGCCAGAACCACATTTTGCTAGCACAGTTGGGATAATAGAGAGCTTGTTTACTTTTTAAGTTTAAAAATATAGAGTTAGCATGATGCCCTGACTGCTTTTTGGAGCGGTTTTTTCTGTACAGTTGTCTGCTAGATGCATACCATTGAGCAGATGTTAGATCTGGAAACCCAGTTACAGACCTGTTAAACATAAGGTCCCTGCTGTTATGAATTGGGTGACTATTTCTAAATTACTTAAGCTATTAGCAGATCCAAGGAAACAAGTTATAAACTAAGTAGCTTGTTGGGTTTTTTTTAATGAGAACTGCTTCCTACATAATCTGAGTCTACTTATAAAATCATAATAAGTTGCAGTATTTGGGGTATTTTGTAACCAAAATGGACTTAAATGATTAAAACTACATTTCAGTGTTTAGTGAATTTCTTTAGACACCAGAAGTTCTAGTTTCTGTTTGTTGCTAATATATTCTGCCTTTAGGATACCACACAGCTATGATTACGCAGATTTGAATAGTATTGTCTTTAATTGCTCTTTCCCAATAAGGAACAATTTCTGCCTACTGAAAATAACCCATTTCTTAAAGTGATATGATATGCATGTTTTTTAAAGCTTTGTTCACTTAAGTACTATTAATTTCCAGCTAAAGTGAGCTCCATTGTGTACACACTCCTGTGTCTTCTGAATGCTGTTGCATATGCATATCCTACAGTACCAGAAGCGTTCATCTCTATCTACAGCACTGCTTCTCTCAGCACAGTAGTGACGTTTTGAAACAATTTCCTGTACCAATCTCACTTGCCTTGCATTGGTTCAGCTAGCAGGGTAGTTTGGGGCTGTACAAATTAGATTGCTGGCAGAGAAAACAAAATCAGAAGCTCTGTTCTGAATGTACCAGATGCACACCAGCCCCTAATGGGGACATGGTAAAACCAATGATCCTCCAAGTAGCTTTCTGTCATGGACTTGATGGAAGCATTCACTCCAGGGCACAGGGCTAAATCTAGCCAAGCATGATTCCATTAACCTTAAACAGTGGAGCTGAAAGCAGCTTGGCACTAAGTGCTTTGATCTATTGATCTGTTCCTGTTGCACCAGGATGTTTATTGGTGTATGTGTACATGTCTCCATCTCATTTCAAATGTCAGTGGAAACTTATGTCATAGGGTTGCTTTGTCCCCTGCCATTGAATGTAGTCATGATATTCCATTCTTCTCCCCCTTTTCTGGATAAATGTTTCTTCTAAAACTTTCCATTGCAGTTTCTGCTGTGACTTTATTCTACAGCATTTCACTAGGAAATGAAGAACAGTTTGTTCGTTGGCATCCCATACACTGACGTTACTGACACTGTGATACACACAAGTCAAAATATGCCGAGATCATCTCTAGGTGTCACCCACAGTCATGTATTTATGTGAATTTGCAAACATTTAGAGAGGATAATGATGTGGGGTGGATCAGGGTCTTACCCTTGTTCCTGGTCTTGTTGATGACCCACCCTCATTCACTGAAGGACATTTTCTACTTCAGTACTTAGTGCAATTTGTGTCCTTGTGCCTGCTCTCCAGCAGAGCCCCACATGCTGCAGAGCCCAGACGTGCCTCAGGTACCATGCTCAGCACACCTCAGCTCCGAGCATCTTACAGATTCTCACCATTGGGTTGCAATACTGCTGCCATTGCTTGGAACTTCTGGCAGCATTGCCAAGGGCCACACTCGGGTACCTCACACAAAGGCTGCTGTCACATCTCCCGTTTGCACTACAGTCCTGCCACAAAGGCTCTCGTTTTCTAAATAGCATGTATCTTCCTTCAGGGTTCAAGACCTCTTAACAGGTAGAGGGATAGGGGGAGGAAAAGGAAAAAAAAATAGAACTGCTTGACTTGTGAATGAGTTTTGACAGGGTTGACTACCATCCTGGTAGTTTGTTTGCTAACAGCTTGAAGCAGATGATGGCTGCTGCAGGGGCAGTATGGCAGGTTAATGTTGGTGGGCTGAGTTGGGGACAGAGCAAAGTCCAGGCACTTCTTAGCTTTTCTCTCGCTATTGATGTAGAGTGAGGTCTGTCAGTTCCCCAGTTCATTTCTAGGGAACAATCTAATTGTTGTGCTGTAGAACAAGTCCTATAGCAGTGTAGCATACAAGCGGTGTGAAAGAGGGTGGAAACAGGACCCTTCGGAGAAGCTTGGCTATGCCATAATATACCAAGTCGTTTGTTAGATACTCTTACAGTCAGATCTTTTTACCCCACCACACTGAGAAATCAATGGCATTGCTGCAGTTAATACACTTAACATAGATAGCCCTTTAATGTCCCCTTTTTCTTTTCCTTGCTATTTCATGTTTTCTTTTCATCAAATTTAAGGTATTTACTATTACTGGTTTTGTTTAAGGATCTATAGAAACTTATTTTTCAGACTGTCATTTCTCTTTTGATGCATGGTGTCTCTCACTGTACAGGTTATTGAGGATAACGGTGTTCGAAGGGTTGTGGTGGTTCCCCAGGCTCCAGAATTTCATCCTGGTGGTCACACAGTGATCCACAGGCCTCCACATCCCCCACTGCCCGGCTTCCTTCCTCTTCCAGCCATGATACCCCCTCCACCCCGTCACATATACTCACCTGTGACCGGAGCCGGTGACATGGCAACGCAGTACATTCCACAGTACCACACTTCACAAGTCTATGGGGATGTGGGTAAGTAGCTCAGCAAATACTGCAAGTTCTGTCAAAGGGAATAATGTTCTGCTCATTTCCAGCATCTGTTACATTGTTGTGTGGGTGACAGTCATACATGAAATATTTTATGTGGATACTAGCCTTGATTCGGCTGAAGCTTATTATTCCAGAAGTTCTTTTAATTTATTTGGTTGTCTGTTTAGTGATCCACTAAACATAGGGATTACTTCTTACATGTAGAAGTTAGAGATTTTCCCAAGAAAGCGAGGCAGAGAAGTGTTTCAGCATTTGAATCCATGCCTGATCTCTGTTCTGAGATCTCATGTCCTGCGAACATGTTTGAAGCATGAAATAGGAATTCTTAGTATTAAGGAAAAAAAGTAGTCCATTTTTCATAAAACTATATGCATTTAATTGAATGTCCCTTTGAAGTCCAGTTGGAGTAATGAGGTGCCACTAACCTAAACTTAATAAAGTGGTTGAAGCCATCTTTGGTGCTGTTGACATCTGCCTTTACTGTGGTTTGGTGGCAAAGTGTATTTGTGTTCTAACTTAGGGGCTGGGTTGTTAGATTAATATTTACATTTCTGGTAGACTTGCTTTTCTTTAGATAAGGCAGGTGCCAACCTTGAAGGAGCAATTCCACAGAGTAATTCCAGGTTGCTGTTTTTAGAGAAAGCTAGAAGCTGTGGAGAGGGAGGCTAAACACAACTTCTACATTCTATACTACTAAAATAATCTAAAAATGGCCTTCATCTGTTTGCTGAGCTTAAATAGGATGAACAAAGTGATCAGATAAGAATATACCAATGTCTTGATCTTCCTGGAATTCTTAGTGTTTCTGTATTCTTATGTTGTGCTTTATTTCTTCTTGCACTGCTTTGATAACAATACATTACTAGATGTTCTTTGGGTGCTTATTTATTAATTTCCTGATTTCTTGTAGATGGCAGTTGTTTGCTTTTAGTTTGCTAAATTAAGAAATTGGAGTATGATAATGAAACACATAAAATATAAATTATGATTGTAAATGGAATAATATATTTTTAGATTTCTGCTGCCAGGTTATATCACTTTAAATAAGAATTCAGTGATAATTTCCTAAACTGCTAATGTAAAAAAAATTATTAAGTGAGATTCTTTGTTTGCTTTATTTTCAATATATATGTAAAATGCCTTTCAGTTTAGAAAAGTAAAGGATTAATACTGTAATTTTTTATTTATTTGCCACAGATTTCATATTTAATTCTGTATTTCAGACTTCGACTGTGGCTTTAAAAAGTCATAACCCACAGTTAGGCTCCTATTTCAGACAAACAAAAAAAAATCCAAAACACTACAAAACAAAAAAACCACACCCAAAAAACAACCAGATGCTAACAGTAGTTCCCTGACAGGAGCACTGAACTCTTTAAAGATAGTGAAAATCACATTTCTAAATAGACACAGCTTATGTAGATGTTCTCTGTCAAGCTTTCTGTGAATTAACCTGACTTAAAAAAAAAAATGAAATGGAGAACTTCTCTATTTTATTTTTTTTTTAATCCTTGCAAGGAAGTTCTTATTTGATCTTCTTTTTATAAGGAATAACAAAAATGTATTCCTCAGACTGACTGATCTAACTTACCTGAAAATGTGCAAATTCCATGGTGATTTTGAAGGATGTTTTTTTTTTAAAAGCTTTCAACATTTATCATGGGCAGGATTAACTCAGGAAAGGCTTTGTATATAAAGTCCTGAGTCAGTAAAGTGTTTCTGAGCATAAAGGTGAAATGAACAGAAGAGAACTGGACAGAAGAGTTCACCAGTTTGCAGTTTAATGCTGTCAGTGGTCTGCTACTGACTTTTTTCCAAAGGCAATTCTGACTTACTGATGAGACTTTGCTGCTACTTCAGCAGTGCCTGGGGTTACTGTGTACGGGTATAGTGCATTTACAAGGCCTGGCCATACTGTCTTCAGTGTTTTAGTGTCTTTCCATTGCCCCATGGATCACAGGTTCTGTTTCTCTGCTTTTATGAGTGTTTTCCCTGTTGATTCCTGCTGAAGCATCATTAAAGTATTAAAGCTTTAGTTGTATTCCAAAACTTAATTATTCAACAATAGATCAAACCTCCTCCAGTGTAATAAAGTTGCAGATTTTTTCTGTATAGACTTTATCTTGTACCTCACAGCTCAAGGAAGATTATAGAAACATTTCAAGAAAAATTTTTAAGTGGAGAAAATATGGGGGAGGGAAAGGTTATGCTCTCTTCCCTAACATATTGTTAATGTCCATTTAGTGTGTATCAGTTTACCTGCTGAACACTTCAGTTTTCACATAGGAGTAGAGATACAAGTGCACATTTAACTCACATAGCATTTTTAGGCAGATTTTAAAATTAGATTCTGTTCTTAATAATTTGTTTTTCCTTCCTTCATTTAGATACTCTGCCTGCTCATGGAAGATCCAACTTTAGAGATGAAAGGTCTAGTAAAACATATGAAAGGTTACAAAAAAAGTTAAAAGATCGACATGGAACTCAGAAGGATAAGTTAAACAGTCCTCCGTCATCTCCTCAGAAATGTCCTTCTCCTACAAGTGAACCTAATGGACTTTCAAAAGGACAAGATGCAGCTGGTATAAGCACAGGTTCTACAAAATGCAAGTCTTTGGGGAAAGGAAAAAGCAATTCTCAGACAGACACAGAAGTAGAAGGTAGGTGTTATCAAAAATATTACATATACACACATGATAATATATGATGCAAGTCCTGTGTCTGGCTGAACACAACATTTGTGAATAGGACACCACACTTTGACAGTCTTGAAGTTGAGTAGCAGCCTCTAAGTGCCCTGACTTACATAGAGTGGAGTTAAGGGTGATCCACCTGCTCATCACGTGGGAATGTGGACCTGTGAGAGCAAAAACTACTGGTATGGAAGCCTCCATGTAAATTTGAGAAAATATTATGAGTCACATTTCATGACACTGTTCAAAAAAAAAAAATCTCTGCTTTGTTCAAAGTGTTCATATTTAAAGGAATCACTGAATATTGATGACCTGCTTGATATTGTAGAAAACATGGAAAGAATTGAGTGTCTCAATCAGAAAACATACACCCAACTTGATAAAGACCATTTTACATAATAGTGATCTGTTACATAAAATTGATGAATCCCTACCCACTCACTGTTGAAAGGCCCTTGTAGAAAAAGGCTGGTCCTCACATTAGTCCCTGTGAATTCATGTTTTCTAGGGCACTACCATAAGGAGTGTGCTTATTATTAATATCTTTATTTCACTGGAAAGTTTGTGATCTCACAGATGGACTGAATTCACTCAGTCATACAGTCATTGTCAAATCTGATGGCATGTCACTCTGCACCTTTGAGGTCTCTGCCACAGGCCTTCAGATTGTGAACATAGTATCAAAGACCTGTCATCAGCCAAGAGCAGTGTTTTCAGAATAAGGATCTGTAATTGGTGATGTTATGGGAAATAAACCATTCTTTTTCTCAATTCTCTGAAGTTTACTTTGAGAAAATAATTTTGTGCTGTTGTATAATTATGTATATAAAAATTACATATGTTAGATTGCTGTAAACCAAAAGAATTGTGAAGAAAGTACATCTAATCAAAACCAGGAAATCTCAGCCTATGAGAGCTGTTTAAAAACATGTGTAGATGATATCCTGTGAAAGCTTAGTACCAAAGGTCACATTGCTAAATTAAGAAATTGGAGTATGATAATTAAACACATACAACCTAAAATCCAAAGTTGGGAACTATTGCCCCAAACTTGAATATTTGTCATTGTAGTTCCAGAGTTTACTTTCTGTTCAACTTCAGTTTACTTTGTTTGTTGGTGTTTATCTGTGAGCTAACTTTAACAAGGCACAAGTGATGAATTATACTGTTTACATGTTACAAACATTATGATGATGTTTCCTTAGAAGTATTTTTTACAAAAAATGGGAAAGTCCACTTTTCAAAATTATTTCAGGAGACATTGGGGAAAATTATGTAGTGAGACTTAGACTTGTCAAACAGAAGGCAATGACTTCGAGTTGTTATACAGGTCAGAAAAGCATTTGATTTGTTTCAGCAGCATAAACCATCTTAGAAACAAAGTTGTAAATAGATTTGATCTATGTTTTTTAAAGAATTTTGTCAGATTTTGTAGTTTAAGGCAGATTAAATGAATTAAAAATGCCTGGCCACGACTTCAAAACTGAGTAGCCTGTTCACTTACACTATTGAGATAATAAAATTTAAATATTATGTGAGAAAAGCAGATAAAATGCTTTCTGTGAACTATAAATCCTTTTTAAAGCTCAACTATACCTTCAGCTGACACAAAAAATCTTAGGTTGTTTCCCTTGCAATTGAAGAAAGCCAGCAGTATTACCAGCAGCCTTCCAGCTGATGTGCAATAACATATTTAAACTACTGTAACTTGACTGCATCTACATCCAAAGAGAAATCTGTGGGAAATATACAAGATCTTAAGTTCTCCAGAGCAGCAGTTGGTTTAAAGTTGTACATTAATAAATGATAATCAGGCTTTCTGTATTCCATGAAGCATAGAAGGGCTTTAGAAATACTTATATTAACAACTTCTTCAGAAGCTTTTTTGATTTTATGTTGTCCTAGATGAATACAAGTTAGCAAGATGTTCAAATTCATAAATGCTTTCTTCTGTGTGTAGTTGTTGAATTTGAAGAATTATTTCACTGTAAAGTTACCACACAATATTCATGGGTACTTCTCTTTTGCTTTGATTTTGTTTTTTAAGAAAAGGATGAAGAAACAAAAGCACTGGAAGCACTTCTTTCTAATATAGCAAAGCCAGTGGTAAGTAACAAAAGCTTTCCATAAAATCAGAATATATCTGTTGCTATTTTACACAGTCACATCTCCTTTTCTCTCTCTGAAGTTTAAAGGGTCTTTAATTTTCCATACTAAAGCAAATTCACTTAACTTCCAGTCACTGTACTCTAAACAACCAAAACACTTTTTCGTGTATTAACATTTATGAAACTAAAACTGTCTTGATACTTACTCTGCAAAATTCTTCCTGGCTATTCTGTGAATCTCAGTATTAACAGATTTATTCATAGAGAGAGATTGTACCATTGCCAGTAGCATAATGATGCTGCTTAATGGAATATGATGCTTAACATAATATTATACTGCAGAATCTGTTCTCAATTTCCTGCAACTTTGTTTAGTCTTAACTGTTCAAGGAGCAATTTTACACTCCACATATCTCTAGGCATAAGAGATATCTGGCAAGGTTTTGGAAACACCACCAAAAATGAGGTTTTGTAAAACCTTATTTGCAAAGTAGAGAAAAAATATGACCTATTTCTCTTCCAAGAGTTTTTGGCAGCTTCAGGAAAGAGAAACATAAAATTCACCATGGAAGGTGACTGTCAGTGGACTTCTGACCTACCTGCTTGAAAATTTACCAGTATATTTTCATTTTGTAAAACTGATGCATATATTCCTGTAGATGCTCTTTAAAGCATTGTTGCCAGCTTCGGTAGTTTCTTGCATTTTAGAGCAGGCCAATGTTTTTTTCTTTCGTTGTCTGGACTCTCCCTGGTCCCAACCTTTCTGTGAAGATTTGCACATCTTTTCCATAAATCTTCACCACAATCCACCATCTTGCCTGTGTAAAAACAGTCTGTGTTCCCCATTGTAGCATAGTCCATACAACTGAAACTCCAGGAAGAGCTTGCCATGGGTTTATCCTGTCAGTCAGCTACTTCCTTCTGTCCTCAGCTATGTACCTTCTTCCCTTCACTTTCCAGGCAACCTCACCCCAGTTTAGTGCCCTAGTCTTGATTCTTCTTTCATATGTTTCTTTACAGCCTGATGAGGAGAGGCCAAGAGAGCTGGGGCTGTTTAGCCTGGAGAAGTGAAGGCTCAGAGGGGATCTTATCTATATATATAGATATCTGCAAGGAAAGTGCACAGAGGATGGAGCCAGGCTCTTTTAGGAGTGCCCAGCATCAGAACCAGAGGCAATGGGCCTAAATTGAAACACACAGAGTTCTCTCTGAACATCTGAACATTTTGTACTGTGAGGATGTTAGCTCTGGCACAACTTGACCAGAGAGTTTGTGGAGACTTTCTCATTGTAGATACTAAAAAGCTGTCTGGACATAATTCTGGGCAGCTGGCTTTACATGGCCCTGCTTAAACAAGGGTGTTGGACCAGGTGACCTCCAGGGGACCCTTCCAACTTCAGCCATTCTGTGATTCTGTGGTTCTCCAAGCACAAGAGCAGGGATTGTATAGAGGAAGTCCTGAACACTAGGTGTCCGGCTGTGTCCAAGCATCAGGATGGGTTGACATGCCTTCAGTGCCCCTGTGTGATTGCTGGCTAAGCAGCATGGAGGTGGGAACTGTCTGAAGTTGGGGTGCATTGCCAAGGGGAGCTGTGTGCTCTCTGAATGAGACTGTGAAAGGATCAACAGGTGGGGTCCTGTGCTGTGTTGCTAATGACAGAGGGAAAAGCAATGCAGTGCCAGTACTGTCATGTTTTCTTTCCATTCCTTCTGCCCTCAATACTCAGCCATCCATGCCTTTTAGACAAGCACCCTAGTTCCTTTCCCCACCATGTTCTTGCTTGAACATCATTGCGCGTTGCTGTGTGCAACAAGTGATCTCTGCAGGCCTCAGAAGGCATCACAGGCACAGGCAGTGGTGGTCTGCTACAGATACAGAGTGTACACAAGGCAAAAAGCCAGGCTTCCTGCACTTGGAGAGGCTTATGCTTTGTGAAGGCAAGTGTCTGTTGGGCTGTGAGGGATGGAAGTCTAGCTGATGTTGCAGCATGGAGGAGAGTGGTGTGATGTGATAGGAATCAGTGTTACCTACTTGGGCCTTGCAGGATCTCAAGCCACCCTTCCACAGTTCCGTTTTCCTCACTTTCCCTCAAATTAACCAGGACATTGTTTTTTCACACCTTCTGTTTGTAGTTCTCATCAGAAATATTCCTGCAGTTTTTTTATTAATGTTTTGGTTGAAGCATTTACTATGAGGATTGTGATTTCTGATGGAAGATCAATAGTCTCTTCCCCGGGTGAACCGTGCTGGCATGGGCAGTGCTGGCTGTGATGGTGGCTGTATGATCAGATGGTCATACAGGGTGCTGTCCAGCACAGTGTCTATTGCACCATATCCTACTCCAGAAAGCCTGGAGTAGTGCTGAAGGCTGTGACCTGTCCTGGGCTGTCCCATTTCTCAATGCCCAGGTCCAGGGTATGCACATCTAAATCAGGTGGTGATTTCCATCATGTTCTTTCATTCACAAATACCTTTCAGTTCTATGCAGTATTGGATGCATCAATTTTGCTGCTCCAAACTCCTGTTGGATTCTGATTTCCTTGAACTTTTCCCCACATGGATCCCTTATCCTTTCATACATGGCAGTGTTAAGTCAAGTTGATAACATGATACTGACACCAGATGACCCTCCTACTTAGGGGTCTTGCACTATTTATACCCAGATGTAAATTGGAGTGGTTCTGCAGATTGCACCTTGGTGTTTGAGCAAAGTCTTCACCAGCTGTCATGTCTGTTAACCAAATAAAGCAAGCAGAAAAGATCTGAAAAGGCAAAAGACAAATTAAGAAGGATGCAGAAGACTGAGTATTTAATTAGAGGCAATAAGAGCTCAGAATTTGAGGATTGGTTATATAGCATGTAAATCCCTTTGGAGAACATAATATTTTCTGATTCTGTGTGTTTGTGGACTTCAAGCATGTGATGGACCTCACTCACAGTTATCTTGGGTTACAGACTGTACATGCTAAAACTGCTCTTTTGTTTGACCCACATGGCATGTGTAACATATTTAATGAGGAGATTCACTTTGGCAAGCTAGATTGCTAATGAAGACGTGCCCACCTCTTTTTTCCACAGTGCTAGAGCCTGACCCTGATACTCTGCTTATATACCGAGCACATACATATACTGAGCACACAGTGCTCAGAGTTGCAACCAGAATCAATTGCAGCTGCTTGCATAAGCATACAAAGTAGTAATGCCAAGTTTTTTGAAAAAGCCACTCCCAAGTGTCTCAGAGCACATAATAGTAGTGGATTCTTCTGATCTTAAATCATGACTCTTCAAAAACACTTCTTTTTCCTTATGTCACAGAGGTTTTTTTGAAAATATCCTATGTATGAAGGAAATGTAATCTGTCAGGTGGCAGTTTGACATTAGCAAAGTGTTACATGGGATGTTCTGGGCAATGCTGAGCAAAGCACTAAAGAAAATGAATCAGTAGGAGATAAGGAAAACAGTGAGAATTATCAGATTTTATAGGTGAAGGGAAACTCAGATGCTAACAGTCTTCAAATGCATGAGAAACAACTGCAAAAGGAAGGGAAGATCTAATGTTCAACTCTATGCTGGCTAGGACTAGTAGGCTTAGCTGATAGTAAGAAGGACATTGCGTGGGAAAAAAATTCAGCTGTTAAAGTAACTAAACCTAGGAACAGATCATCTTAAAATGGATCTACTAGTCCTGAAGTACAGTAGGTCCTTGGGGAACCTGCATTTCTTTCCCTCAGGATCTCCTGCCACTTGCTGCAACTCAGGAGGATGTGGGGCAAAGATTGTCCAGGATGCTTCCCACAACTCCAGAGACTTCCAGAAATGCTAGAATTTCACTGCAGTGGTTATAGGTAGTGTTAGGCTAGTTTGTGACTGCATCAAGATAGTAGTGGAATTTTTTTACCAAATTTTAAAGAGAAACTTCAGTGTTTACTCCTACCAACGTTTGATTCTTTTTAGGATATGATGTTAGTGCATAACCATTTAATGACATTATTTCCAAGACATTGAGGCTCACATAGTGTGATTTCTCTTCCTTTCTGTTTGCTATCAATAAGTCATGTTCTCTCTGCTTCATTCGTGAAGCTGACCTATTCAGTTTAGTTCAGTAGATTATAGCAATTTGAGAGCACCAGTTGTGCAGATAGCTTTTTGATTCTGATACTCTGGTAATAGATTTTCAAAAGCAATTATTCCCAAAATAGACATGCACTATGGTCATATTGTAAAACTAGTAATTTCATATAATGAAATGTGTTTTGAGTTCTCTTGTAAATGATTGGAAACAGTAGGTGGGTGCAACATATAAACCACAGTAGCAGATGTGCAATTCTTACGAATGGCCACAAATTTCTAGGCATTTTTCTATAACAGATCCTAAAAATTTGTAATCACCGTATGCACCTGTGCACTCACCTACGGAAACATGAGCATCCTGAGCCTCTTGCAGCACATTTGGGTTTCAGGCAGAGCCCACTCTTTTGGGAGTGTGGGAGCCCCTAATCACATCTCCTTTGGAAGATGTGGCTGCTTCAGTAGCTTAGTGTGTTGACTGTGTTGTTCCCTAGAATCTGTTGTTCCCCACAATCTGCTAATCCACAGGTCATTGAGAGAGCTTTCCACTACGTCACGTGCACTCACCTGAGCTCTGAATCCATGCCTGCTGTGCCCCAAAATGCTGTTCCACCAGCTGGGGTGCAGCTACTCACAGTGTCCATCAAGCCTGGATGGAGGCAGCAGTGCTTGGCAGGGCAGTTTCTCACACTGTCAGGCCAGGTTTTGATCATTGCTCTGTTCCACTCCAGCATCTCCTATCTGCCCCCCGTTGCAAATTTTCATGCTACCTTTACACTTCTAAAGCTGATGACTTCTGTATTTCAGGACTCTCCTTGTGATTCTCCATTTCCATTTAACCCATCTGAGGGTCACTGCCTTTAGCATGACTAGTCTGCTAGGGCCACTTGTTGGATAGTTGGAGGTCACACACACGGGTTATACTCCTGTTTCTATCAGACCAACCGTTCTTATCCAGGCCTTTTTAAGATGAATGGGGTGCTCAGGCAAACACCACCACAGAAATTCTTCAGGATATTGTCCCTATGTGTATGTACATGGACCTTGTGAACACGCCTTCTTCTCTCTATATTTCATAAGAAACAAGAAGGTGTTAAAAAAGTCATAGTACCAGTGGCTTCCAAGAAGGAGGTGCCAGAAGCATGGTTAAAGAAGTGCCGATGTCCCAGGATGTGCTTTGCTGTCCCTGTGCCTGGCCGACGCTCTGGTCTGTGTTCCAGCAGCCCACTGGGTGGCGTTCGGCACCAACAGGCGTCTCTGTCCTCAGCCCCCTGACCTCCACCGCATTTTTCTTATGGCATTCCTTGCATTTCCAACCTGATTTCATCTGTAACAGCTAGTTAGTAGCTAGCATATCAGTATAAATACTCTGGTTTGATAATGGTATATGACTTTCTTTTCTCTGATCCTTTGTGGCAAAGTGACATTTATATACAAAACCACTTCAGTGGCAGAGATCTCAAAACTGTGTTTCTACAGGTATCAGATATTCAGGCAAGAACAGCACTGCTGATGTGGTCCCCTCCATCCAGTGATACTGGAGAAGACACAGATAAGAATGACATACCAGAGGTTTATACTTACGAAGTGATGATTTCAAGTTCTGGAAGAGATGGAAAGTACAAAACTGTGTACATGTAGGTATTGGCTATTTTTATTTAGTCACTGCTGCATTGAAATACATGTCTTAAAACCTCATTAAAAATCTGATTTTTGTCCAGAAAGTAAAATAATCAGCAGTTTTGTGTAACTTCTGTTTTGAAATTAGCTACCTTTTTTTCAGTAGAGTTCATTTCAGTTTTTTACTGAGGTCTCCACCATCAACTAGAATGTGAAGATTTTGTTCTTATGTGTTGGAGGCATATTTTAATACCACCTTTGCTGTGTTTCAACCAGCTGCACCATGAGTTCTCAAATAGTGAGACATACAAGTAGTGAGAAAAATAAATCGTATTTATTACTTTTTATGTCAGCACATGCTCCTCCTCCCATTAAGGTTATCCCTCCCTTCACTACAGTTAGTCTTGGTAAGAGATAGTGTTATGATACTAAAAAAAAGGCAAATTCACACAGAACACAACTCATAGCAGCAGCAAAGCAAACAAAATTCTTCAGTTGTTTCATTCCTAACACAATGATTTTCAGTCAGTTTTTTGCAATGTGGAGAAATATGACAGTAAAATATAGAATTAAGGGTATAGAGTTCTCTAATAATTACAAACCTTTGTATCTAGCTAGGTTATCTTAGTCATCTTCCATGGATTTCATGTAATTACAAGTTGAGTATCCCTACCCAGGAAACTAGAGGCAGAGAAATGATCTTGGCTAAGATGAGCTGATGTCAGCAAAAAAGAGACTAATAGATATTTTTTTAGTGCCTAGCAGACTAATAGATGTTATTTTGGTGCCTTTTCTGTTTCCTAGGCTCTAACAAGTAGGTATGTGCAGTCAGGTACAGTTTTAGATAATTGTTTTTGCAAGGCTGGACTGAGCTGCTGTAGGCTCCAGTCTTTCAATGTTTTTTTTGAGTAATGACATACATGCATACACATGCAGCTTGTCTTACTAAGTAAAGAGGGAAATAATTGCTACTCTTTAGAAAGCAGCAAACAAAAAAGTGCCCCAAAACCACCAAGACAAAAGAACAGGAATAGCACAAGAAGCCTCTAAAATTCAGAGATGAATGTATTTACACATTGCTGTATTTAGCAAAAGACAAACTCTTAGCAAATACATTTCAGAGAAGATGTGTTGAGTTGTCTTTTTTTATAAATGTATGGAATTCTGAAACAGTCTTTAAAGCAACCTTGTATCTCTTTCCAGTGGAGAAGAAAATAAAGTTACTGTAAATGATCTCAGGCCAGCAACTGATTACCATGCAAAGTGAGTATCTCACTTTTCTCTTCGTTAAATTCAGTGGAAAGGTTTTAAAAGTTTCATTGTGTCTAAGAGATGGTCTTAGTCACTTCTCACCCTCTTTTGAGTCACAATCAACATTTTTGACATAGCTGACCATTAGTCCATTTTTGACAACATACGACAAGATTGGTGCACGTTTATGCTACGTTCATGCTCTTTCCTTTATGCCAGCACAGTCACCTTTTTCTGTCCTTGGATTCAGGCACAGATGCTGCTTTTCAATTTTCCACAAGTAGCAGAGGAAAGTACCTTGCCCTGGAAGATGCTTGGCCACCTGAAGGTCATATTATACTGCTTTTGCTTTGCTCCAGTAGATCAGTGAACCTGACGCCATATGCATGGCAAAATGTGACCCCAGCTCAATGTAATTCTACCCTTCTAGCAGAGTTGACTACTTCAGTAGGTCAGAAGAAATAGCATAGGTTTGGGAAGATGTGGTTAGATGTTGTTGTTCCCTCTTTTTTTAAAGTATTGGAGGGTCATCTGGAGCTGAGTTTGGCAAGGAATGCAAAGACTAAGGGCTTCTACACCTTTGTTAGCCAGAAACAAAAGTCAGAGAAAGCGTATCCTCCCAAATGAATACAACTGACAAACTGGTGACTATGGATGAGGAAGAGGCTGAGGTACTCTACAGCCTTTTTTGCCTTAGTCTTCAATGGCAGCCTCTCTTCTTACACCTCTCCAGTGGATGGACAGCAGGACGGGACCTGAGGGAGGAAAGTCCCTCCCACAATGAGAGAAGAACAGGTTTGAGACCACCTGAGGAACTTGTGCATAAGTCTACTTCTGATGAGATTCATCCCAGAGCCCTGAGGGAATTAGCTAATGT
This sequence comes from Thryothorus ludovicianus, assembly GCA_013397245.1. Classification (NCBI taxonomy): domain Eukaryota; kingdom Metazoa; phylum Chordata; class Aves; order Passeriformes; family Certhiidae; genus Thryothorus; species Thryothorus ludovicianus. The sequence continues at coordinate 770,152 of VZTB01009268.1, forward strand.
AGTTGCCAAACCACTCTCCATCATATTTGAAAAGTCATGGCAACCAGATGAAGTCCTGTGTGACTGGAAAAAGGAAAGCACTGCACCCGTTTTTTTAAAGGATAGGAAGGAAGACTGGGTGCTACCAACCTGTCAGCCTCACTTCTGTGCCTGGGTAGATCATGGAACAGATCCTTCTAAAAGTCATGCTAAGGTGCATGAGGGACAAGGAGGTGATTCAGGACAGACAGCACAGCTTCACCAAGGACAGGTCCTACCTGCAGAACCAAGTGGCCTATGATCAAGTGACTTGTATCGGTGGACAAGGGATGGACTGCAGATGTTAGCTGTCTGGACTTCTGTAAGACCTTTGAGATAGTCCCCCACAGTATCCTTCTTGGTGGATTTAGTGGATGAGGAATTGGTTGGATAGTCACACTCACAGAATAGTGGTCAATGGCCCAGTGTCCAGATGGAGATTTGTGATGTCCCATAGGGGCCTGTCTTGGACCACTAGTATCAAATGTCTTCATCAGTGACATAGACAGTGGGATCAAGTGAGCTTCCAGCAGAAAACACCAAGCAGTTACAGCGTCAACCACCAAGTGATGCAGTTGACACACCTGAAGGATGGAATGTCATTCAGAGGGACCTGGACAAGTTTGAGCCCTGAGGCCATGGGAATGTCATGAGGTTCAACAAGGCCAAGTGCAAGGTGCTGTCCTCGGGTCAGGACAGCCCTGGTATCAGCACAGGCTGCAGAATGAAGGAATTGAGAGCAGCCCTGCCAAGAAGGGTGTGTAGTCCTGGTGAATGGAGAGCTGGGCATGACCTGACAATGCACTTGCAGCCCAAAAAGCCAACTGTGTCTTGGGAAGCATCAAAAGTAGTGTGGGCAGCAGGGTGAGGGAGGTGGTTCTGCCCTTCTGCTCTGCTCTGTGAGACCCCACCTGGAGTGCTGTGTCCAGCTCCGGAATCCCCATCATGAGAAGGTTGGTGATCTCTTAAAGTAGTTCTAGAGGAGGGCCACAAAAGTTGTTCAGCCTGGAGAAAACTCAGTACTTAAAGGGGCCTGTAAGAAACATGGAGACAGACTTTTTAGTAGGGCCTGTTGTGATAGCACGAGAAATAATGGTTTCAAACTAAAATAGGGTAGATTTAGACTAGATACATGGACAAAAATTTTTGCATGGAGGGTGGTGAAGCACTGCAACTACTTGCCCAGAGAGAAGGTGGATGCTCCATCCCTGGAAACCATTCAGGGAGAGGTTGGGCAGGGCTCTAAGCAGCCTGATCTAGTTGAAGATGTCTCTGTTTATTGCAGGGGAGTTGGGACAAGCTGACCTTTAAAGGTCTCTTCCTACTCAAACTACTCTGTGATTCTTGGTTTAAAAGAAATAGTGTGAATATAGCAGTTTACAAATAACGTTGTGAAGGCAGAAATGAAGGCCTCCTTAAAAGAAGTGCCTTTTCAGGACGTGATGACAAGTGCAGAGTCCCTTCTTCGACATGGCTGAATGTCCTGCCTCTCTTGACTGTGTGGAGAATCCCAAGATCCCTGTGTACCGACGAAGGGAAGCAAATTAGAGGCAGTTGGTAGGAAACAGGGAACAGAAGTGTGTCAGAGTATGGGTCCCAGTTAACAGTGTTCTGGGTTTAGGATGGGATTTGCCTTGTACAATAGCCTTTTTGACATTTGCTGAAGTGGGAGAGCTTGGTTCCCAGTCCTTGGAGTGAAGGAGTCTTCACCTCCCAGAGCTGTTTTCCAGAGAATTGTCCTTGTTGTCAAACTGAAAGCAAAAGAGGATTGGTCTGTTCTTATCATAGCCCTCATTTTAATTTGAGCTCCGTATTGCCTGGAGCACAAGGTCAGGAGAAGAATGAATGGTGTGTTGGCTCTAAGCTCTTTCATATGGAAGTGTTTACCTTTGATTTTGTTCCTATTTTTGGTAACATTTACATATTTTGTCCGACAAGGTGGAATTTGAAAATTCACAGAGCATAAGGGTCAGTGCCTAGAAATTTTTTTTTCTAAGTCCTCTTCTATCAGACTACATTAATTTATTTTTTTTTTTTACTTATTTCTGGTAGTTGTAGGCAATACATGGGAATCAGTGGCTTGGCCATCCAAGCTCTTCCTAAACAGAGTTCTGACAGTATGAACACTGCACAAAATCTGCAAAGACTGGAACGACTCAACCACCAAGATAACTGACATATTATATATTTGCAACTGTATGCAAGCACAAACAACTTTGTGTTCAACTTCAGTCACTGTTTGAATGTCTTCTCTCTGTTTGTGAAATCTGTAAAACTAAATTTATTTCCTCTGATTTACTGTTCATGCATCAAAAATATATCAGGATTTTTGTATCTTCTGAAGAAGGCAACCCAGATCTTATATTGGTGATCAGAGGAAAGAGTTTTTTGGAGAACTTTGGTTTTGATTTTTTTTTTTTTTCAAAGGAGCAGATGAATCAGAAGACAGTAATGTGCCATTGACCCAAAGAAGAGGCAAGGCATAGCTGCACGGCTTAGGGGACGGGGAGGCTGGATGATTATTATGTATTTCCTTTTAGAGACTGGCCTTTTGAAAAACAAGCCATTTCTCTTTGAGACAGAAGCAAAATTCACTCGTTTGAAGTATGTGGAGAGCTAATTCATAGCCTTACTAAAGGAAAGGACAAGGTGAACACACTCAGCTGGACACTCATTTGAGTGCAGAGGATACTCTGCAAAAGCATCAACAGCTTTGTTGTGCTCATCTGACGAAAGCACTTGCAGAAGAATTATTCATAATATAAATTTATATCTACAACAGATAATGAGCCTGCCAAATGCTACCATTATTTTCCAACCAAAGTACAGCTAATAACAGACATATTTCAAATGTAATTGTGAGACTAAAGCCAACTGATGGTAATGATGTACATCCGAAGTAAAGGACTCTTTTCTTTCTTATTGCTTCTGTTGACCGATATGTTTCCCCCAGTTATTCATTTATTTATAACAGTGATATTTTAATAATGAAGCAGCAAGGCAGCAACTTAATTTCAAATGCTCAGTTTTCTTTGGAAATTATACAGGTTTTGAAGCAAAATGTTATTGACTCTCTTCCACTAGAGTCCAAGTAGAATGCAACTGTGTGAAGGGGAGCCCTTCAGAAGCAGAGAGTTTTACCACAGCAAGTTGTGAACCTGATACTCCAAATCTGCCCAGGATAACTAATCGGACCAAAAATTCTCTTACACTTCAGTGGAAGGTAAGGATTGCTTCACAGCCTTTAAAATCAATATTTGAAACTCTTCAGAATTGTTGTGGATTTATCAGTAAAATAGTAGTTCATTGAAACTAGAAATTTTTTGTCAAACCTGCTCATTTCAGTCACAGTTCCCTAACAGGAAACAGATTTACTGGGTTAAATGTGGACTTGAGTAAAAAGAGAAGGATTCACAGAAAATAAGGGAGTCCTTCAAGCTAAAATTACTGAGTTCAGCACGCAATGCATTTCAAGGACTAAATTAGGAAAAAAAACCCATAAACATGAAACAAGCATTCATTGTATGGCGACTGAACTAGGACTGTCTTGGCAGTTGAAACAATCATATAAGGGGAGCATTATTTGTCTTTCAGTGTTCTTCTCATGGTTTGGCTCATACCTGCATTTTTTAAGTGGTCTTGTATCCAGTTAGAATTCTAATTTTCTTGTTTTCCTGTTACAGGCATCTTGTGATAATGGTTCCAAAATCCACAGTTACCTTTTAGAATGGGATGAAGTAAGCAAGTTATTCTATTGTATTTTTAGTCTTCTATTTTTTAAAGTAGCTTTATGTGACTGTGCATGTCAAGTTTTGTGAAAATTAAGATTTCTGCTTAGAGACTTGTGACAAATATGTAATTTCTAAAACAATTATTAAAATACAGTTATTGCTCATTTTTTTTCTCGGGGGATATAAAATAAAAGTATCTTAATTGCATGATTCTGCCACTCTTAATAGCAGCTTTTTCACTTGTAGTCCAACACTGTGTTCAGAAGCTGACATGGAAAGTCATTTTCCTATAACAGTCTTTCGTTTTTAAATAAGTGGATGGATCAACTATGGCCCTGCAATGATTTTGCAATCTCTACCTGGACAGCTATCCTGAGATGGCAGAGCTGCAGGATCTTCATGGCTTTTATTCTTTCAGCCCCAAGTAACTGGGAAAGAGAAAGGAAGGAGAAAAGCTGCTAATTTAATACAAAGTTTCATATGCTACTGCCTCACCATATGGAGGTTCTTGAGTTATATTTAATTTCAAAAAAGGGTTTTACTTCATGTATGTATGTACTTTAATTGATGAATGCATATGTAATAAGGTGAATAATATAATCAACTTATTACTTTTTAGGGAAAAGGAAATGGAGAGTTTTGCCAGTGTTATTACGGTCAACAGAAGCAGTACAGGATCACTAAACTATCACCAGCAATGGGGTACACCTTTAGGCTAGCAGCCAAAAATGATGTGGGAATGAGGTAAATATTATTACATACATAAATATGGAATGCATATGCATGCATGTGTGCTACTTTAGGAAAAACATATGGTGGCATTTAAAGAAAAAGGTCTTTTATCCAAATGGTCTGAAATGGAATATAGAATATATAATATTTCAGTTGGAAGGGACCTACAGTGATCATCTAGTCCAACTGCTGAGTTAACTCATAGTATGTGATTGGATTATTCTTTTTGCAAATAACCTGTTTGCAGGGATATTGTCCCTTCATCTAAGGTATCTGTTAGTCTCCTGTTATCCTGGGAAATAGACAGAATATGACATTATCAATGAATTCTTTGGAAGTTCTAGAGCTTATTATAAGTGCTTAAAATACATGGTTCATGCTTTTAATTACTACTTTTCAGATGTTAGAGAGCAGCAAACTTTGTTTTGAATTTTTGAATGAATAACATGTGACTTCAGTGGAGAATATAAGAACTTGGGAAAAAAATGTTTTGTGAAGTCATGCTTGCATTACTTGTTACATTAGTTCTTGAGTGTGCTTCTTGGTCATCAGGCAAAGCAGATGCACCTGGCTAACAATCACACTACCAGAGCTCATCTCCTCTATAGCAGGCTCCTGGTGTCCACACTACCTAGTAGTACTTGGACTTCGAGGTCTTGTGGGGCATAAAAGTAGAATTTCCCTCATCATCAGCATAAAATTGCTTTTTGTGTTTGTTTTTTCAGTTCAATTATTATGAACATGATGCTGCAGCTCACTGAAGTGCTTTTATAGCGTGAAATAGAGGATATGTGTTGTGTGTCCTTTATCTGGCAGAAGGAGGTGCTTGAAGCAACAGTGCCTGCTTAGCCAGTGTTGAAGAACAGTGTAAAGAGTAGAGAGCCAGACCCAGGGTCATAATTCATGCTGGGCAGAAGGAATCTTCTGCAGACTATTATGTGAAAAATACAATTGGCTCAGGAGATCTGAGGCATGTGTTGGGAGGCTTTGGAGACTACTCAGGGAATGCATTGCCCAAAATGCCTGTTCCTATGTCTTTCCTTAAGTACCAGCTTTGTGCTACTGTCAGAGGACACTGTAGTGGACTAGAATGACTTTTGGTGTGCTCCAATAGTCTTTATTACATTACTGCCTTCTGCATGATGTTCCTGGAATTAATTATCCTCTTGAGTTGCTTCTGGACTTTGTCTTGAGCAGATTCAGTTGGAACTGTTAAAAATAAAGACAGGGAGAGAGCTGGCAGTTAAGCAGGGTCCTGTGCTTGGGCTCTCTTCCTGTTCCCCTTTTACAGCTGAGTGTAAATGTACCCTCTAGGAATAGCTGCTCATATTACAGATTCCTCCAGCGTAAGCTTTGAAGACACTGATCAGTTAAGTACCCTTCTTAAACTAATCACACTGAATAGATTTTTAAATCAATATTTCATAGCCTTGTGAAGATGTGCTTTATTGTCTTTATGGTATTATTTAATTAAGCAGTCTCTTGAAATGATATTTATTAGTGTAGAGTGCCTGTTTATCCCTTATGAAGAATGTTGAGAACATTAGGCATCTGGAGACAGAATTTTGTCTAAATAATTTTACCAAGAAGAACAGCTATTTTATCTCCGAGTTACTAGTTTTTAAATTTAATTCTAACCTACAAGAAACAGTGATTAAAGAAAACTGGAAAAATAAAATATTTTCAAAAGTAGATAGTACTGTCCTTCTGAGGGAATTGTTAAATAGTCATTTAAATATGGCTATGGCTGGAACTCTTAGTTTATTTCAGTGTATTTTGGAGTGGTTCAAGCAAGTTTAGAGATTAAATCTTTTTAAGATGTGGGGGCTTTTACCTCATGTAAACTTGTTAGGTGACTCCTTCAATAGTTTGTTTTTAAAGAGTTGGATGTAGTACTTGTGTGTAGTCTCTATTCATGCTTTCTTCAGGCTGCCTATAAAATACTGATCTTCTTTTAGTAAATATATTGTAGCTATCACTTGATCTCTATTCCAGAAATTTTCTTGTGACTTCATACAAGAAAAAAGAATTACTATTCCCATAAATTTGGAAGTTTTCTCTTGTTTTTTTACTTTTTCTTTTTTTTTGCTGCACATCTTTTTGGCAGTCCCCACAGACAATATGTCTGTTTTCTGTGCTATCAACACTCTTAATAATGTGTGGTCTGTAATATTTTTTCCTTTAAATGTCAAAAATACCTCAATGCAAACCAAAATTTTTAACATGTGCATCACTATTGTATGGATTGAGTAAGAGAGCAAGTGAAATTCAGTTATCATTTTATTGAGATTTTTCTGGCAAGAAGGTTCAAAACACATGAGATTTTTAACTGGTATCTTTGTTTAAGCTATACAGAGGGTTTTATTTTCAGGGCTTCTTGATCCTCACTTAAGTGATCCTTAGCTTTTGGGTTAAAATTACATCTTTGACATTAGTTTCACGTGGTTAAAAAAACCAGACGAGCTTTAGGCTTGTAAGTGGTTCTTCAGATCTGATGTAAAGCAGCAAAGCCAGCTGCGAGCAGGTGGGGCTTTTTATTCTAGATGGATGCAGGTCAGGCTATCTGTGCAAGCACAGTACCTGTTCACTGACTTTTGCATCCCTCTGTTTCACAGTAGCTCTTTATACGTAATTTGTTTGTATTTTCACCACAAGGTGTATCTAACCGAAATCAGATAAAGATAACAGTTGTGTTAGGAGATTTATTGGTATACACTTCTCTTTCTGCAATAAGACCTTTATCAACTCTTCAAGTAGCTCGCCACTGAATGAGACTATTCTATTATTTTCTGGATCTCTAGAGAAACCAGTACTTCAAAGTAAGCTCAGAACGTATAAGCCAAGTTTGTTTTGAGGTCTTGCCATAAATGTTTTTATGCCTTCATGTTTTCACTTTGAAAAGGAAGGACACTGTGGTATTAGTATATTATTGCATATAAAATTTTAGTGTTTTAGAATACTGAGTTAATATGAAAAAGCAAAACGTTTTGATTAGCAAAACATTTTAATATATCATACAAAGGAAGCTTTCAATTATGAACATAGTAATCTTGTTCAGTTATTTTGTTACTGACAAGACTCATGGGCAAGTTAAGTTGTTTGCATGTAACAGCTTGCAATTTCCTTTGTGCATATCTCCAAGAAACTGTCATAGCTGTGTTTAGTAAGAATTTTGGTTTTTAGCTATTAATTGTGTCTAGTTAGTTTACATACTGTCTGTTTTAAACAGTGATTTTAGTGAAGAAGTCCTGTATCATACCTCAGGCACTGCCCCAACCACACCAGCAAGTCCTTTGCTGATTAATGCTGGAGTTACTTGGTTATCCCTTCAGTGGACAAAACCCTCAGGAACACCATCAGATGAAGGAATCTCATATATATTAGAGATGGAGGATGAGAACTCAGTAAGTTTAGAATACTTATTCTCAATATGTTTAATACATTATTGTATTAGTGTAGCAATGATTATTTTTGCTAGAATATTCTACAAGGAATTGTATTTTCTGAAATTAAGCTAATGACTTGTCATTGCTGTGACCAGGCCACCTAGATTTATTTTAATTGTGTTTACTGTTATTAAGTGCTATTTCTACAAAGACGTCTAAATTGCTTATAACTTTATGATTTTGTGTGTGCAAGTTAAGCCTTATAAGAGCTGAATCAAAGCAATTGCATCTTGAAGTGTGGTCCCTCTAGATGTCATTTCAGACTAACAACATGTGTTTTCAAATCAGTATTCTTCTACCCTTTGAAAGTATTAAATAAAATTTCCAGTGACACTGTATATGTCTTTCTTACTGATCTTTTCTCCACTCCTGATTAGCAAATGGTTGATGAATTGATACCTCTTACAAAAAAAAGTTCTGTGTTTACACAATGAAGGTGTACTTACTACTTTGTCAGAGAAGCATAATAATTACAGTTTGAAACAGTAATTTATTTGTATGACTATGTTAGATCCTCTGGTCTGCAAAGATAATGTTTCAAATAACCCTATTTAATTCTGCAGGGATATGGTTTCAAGCCAAAATATGATGGTGACGATCTTACCTACACGGTGAAGAATTTGAGGCGTAGTACAAAATATAAATTTAGGGTAAGATTTTTTTCATATGTTTGGGCACCAAAACTAGTTTGAGATTGACTCAGAAGTGGGGAGGGCCTTTTTTAAGGAAAACTGAATTTGATACTAGTTTTTTACAGTTTTAAAACTGTTGGCTGAACACCTGCATTATTGTTTCTGCAGAAGCAATAAGAACCTCTGCAAGCATATAACACAGTTGCAAGTATCTTGAAATTCCAAGTCATAACTACATGTTCTTAACAGCTGGGGTTTTTTATTTGGCTGGTTTGTTTCATATCCATGGGTGACACTAGTGTAGCTATGGGTTCTTTGATATTAAACACAGTGAAGGTGTTAGGGTAAGGAGCAGCCTTGATTAAAAAGAAGTTATTTGTAAGTCATCCATTTTACCATCTTGCTGAACCTTTTCTAATAAGCTTGAGGATTGAACTTTTAGTTCAGGAAGAGGTCTGACCTAAATATGAGCTTTTGGGTGTGTTTAAAAGGTAGAAAGAAGCATACTGGCCATGGGAAGGTGATCAGATAGCCATCAAGGACTACAAGAACTTTGCCAGGACAGGCAGAGTTCTAGTTGGAAGGCTTAGGATCAACTAGAACTGAAATTGGCCAAAGATAACAAGAATGACATAAAATGCTTCTTCAGATATGTGAGAAGTAGAAGCACGGGAAAGACATATAGTGGCCATTCCTAAGCAGGGCAAAGAGGCAAGTTACTAATAATGCCAATAAAGCAGTTTTCAATACCTTCTTTGTGTCTGCCTTACCAGCATAACTGGACCCCAGATCACAAGATAAGGTAGCTGTGATAAGGCTGGGGTTTGGTCTCTTGGAAGGGCTCAATCCACTTCTGGATGTTAAGAGAAGTGGCTGATATTGCCACAAGACTCCTGTTGATAACATTTGAAAAGTGATGCGTGTCAAGGGGTATCCCTGACATCTGGAAGAGGGTGAATGTAATACTCCCCATCTACAAGAGAGGCCCCAAAGAGGACCCAGGGAACTACATGCCCATTAATCTTACTTCAGTCCCTGGAAAAGAAATGGAAAAGTCTTCCTAAGAAATATTACAAGCTAAACAAAGCAGGCAGTTGGGAATAGCCTACACCAAAAGTAAATGATGGCTAACTAGCCTGATCATGTCCTACATTGAGGTAACACTTCCAATTGGTCCAGGGAGATCAGTGAATGTTCTTTACCTGAACTTCTGTAAGCATTCAACAGTTTCCCACAGCCTTCTTCCTGGCCAAATTGGCAAGACACAAACTGGCTAGGTGGTATGTGAGATGAGTAGAAAACTGGCCAACAGGCCCCACTCAGGGTGGTGATCAATGCTGTCTAGTCAGGCTGGCAGCCTTTCTGAATTAGGAACTCCTAGGGGTAGGAGGCCCCATGCTATTCATTTTCACAGCTGATCTTGATGATGGGATCGAAAGCACCCTCACTAAGTTTGCTGGTGACAACACACAGAGTGGTCAGGTGAACACATCAGAGGGCAGAACTATCTTACAGAAACACTGGGACAGGCTAGAAGAGTGAGGTAGCAAAAACAGTATGAAGTTTGACAAAGACAAATGCAAAGTTTTGGAACTGGACTGGAATAACCAAGGAGCCCACTAGGCTAGGAGCAGCCTTGCTGAAAAGGTCCATCAGGACTGGATCCTGGGCTGACTCAGCAGTGGCATTACTGGCAGAGATGAGATCTTCCCTGTATTCAGCTTGTGTAAGATCACACCTGGAGAACTGCATCCAGTTCTGATCCATACAATTCACAAAAGACAGGCAGAGTGGGAGTTGGTCCAAAAGATGGTCACAAAAATTATAAAAGGGCTGGAGAACCTGCCCTATAATGTAAGTCTTAACGGAATTACTTATTTTCTCATTGGAGAAGGCTCAGAGGGACCTCATCACAGTTTGCCAGTACTTCAAGCCTAACTACAGACCGGAGGGAGGTTCTCCCTTCACAAGGAGACACCTGGACATGACAAGGGGCAAGAGTTGCAAAGTGCACTGGCAGGGGTTTCGTCTTGGTATAGGAAAGAAATTTTCCACAGTGAGATCAAGTAATCACTGGAACAACCTCCCCAGCAATGTGGTGGAGTCCCAATCACTGGATGATTTCAAGATATGATTGCAGAGAGTGTTAGAAAATCTCATCTAGACTCACTTTGCCCTGAAGAGTTGGACCAGATGATCTTTTGGGTTCCTTCCAGCCTGGGCTATTCTATGTTCTCAGTCACTCTTAAATAGCTGCTTGGGTTTTGGAAGAAATCTAAAGACATGTCCCACAGTATGAATCATAGAATCATTTAGGATGGGAATGAACTATAAGATCAAGTCCAGCTCTTAACCCAGCACTAAACCATGGCCCTAAGCAACACATCTGCACATCTTTGAAATACCTCCAGGAGTGGTGACTCAACCACTTCCTTGGGCAGCCTTGCCAATGCTTGACTGCTCTTTCTGTGGAGGAATTTTTCCTAATGTTCAATTTACACTTCCCCTGGTGCAACTTAAGGCATGGTCAAAATAGCCTCATCTGTCTGTAAGTGAAAAATGTTGATAGCTGTTGTCACGCATACACCTAAAATACTATTTCTTGAGGAAGAACTTCAAAGAACAGTTTGTCTTTGCAATATGAATGGCAAGAGTTTAAGGGTTGATTATTTTGTTTTAACATTAAAGCATGTAAGTACTCCTTTTCAGATTATATTTTGCACTTCTGAATATGATTTTGTTGGGGTTTTTGCATAACTTAGTATTTAAATAGTTCAAAATATACAGTATGTTTCTAGCACTATTACAACTACACGTGGACTAAAGAATAGCTAATTGTCTTGAAACTAGCTTTTGCAGGACATGACCATAGTCTTCCTTTGAAAGAAATACCACACATTAATCATACTCATTACTAGTAAATGTATAGTTACTTAAACATCCTAAGTTTCTCATTAAAATAAACTCCAATGTTTATACCCTATTTTTATTAGCAAAACAATAAACAGAAGTCTCTGTTCGCTCATTTATGGAGAATAAAGGAGAAACAAATGCTGTGTTAATCAGGTCTTTAATTTTTATTATACAGAGGAAAGACTTAATTAGTAGTAATATTCCTTAAGGCTTTTGAAAGAAGCTTTATAACCATTCAAAACCTTACTTTAATAGGTAAATGCTAACTGCCTGTTTAACTTCATTTGTAAGGGCACAAAGACAACTAGATGATTATTAATCTTGTAAACTGTATCAGGAGACTTAATGTCTGAGAGATGTTAGCTTGCATTTCCTCTTCTCAGTTTGTACTAACATCACTGCTGTCATTTCGATTCTGTTCATTTTTAAAACAGAACTAAAAACTGAAAAAAACTTCCTTTTTTCCTTTTTTTTTCTTTTCTCCTAGGTGGTTTAGATTTTCACTAAACTAAAAAGTACAAAGTAAAGAATAGCTAGAATTTGTTCTCCTAGAATCAGAGAAAAGTCTAGGTTGGAAGGGACTTTTAGTGATCATCTGGGTCAAATTTATGTTTCAAGCCAGGCCTTAGCTTAGGCAGTTCAATCCTGTCCCAGCCCTGTTGAGCTGAGATTCCAGTAGTTCCATCAAGGACAACTCAACCACTTATTTGGGCTGTGTGTTCTAATGGTGATTAATTTCTTTTCTTGTATCCAGCTAGAATTTCCCCTAACACACTTTGTGTCTGCTGGCTCCTGTTCTGTCATTACAGATCCTTTGGAAGGCAATGTCTTCATCTCTTCTGTAACTATATCTTAGTTATTGGAAGACTGTGATTAGATCCTTCCCAATGAAACTTCTTTTTACTCAGGCAGAATAAAACAAAGCTTTTTTCCAATGTCAGGTTCTCTGATCATCATGCTGGCCCTCTTCTGAACTCTTTCCAGTTTCCCAGTGTCTCTTGAATTGGGAGGACCAAAACTGGACACTGTATTTCAAGCATGGTTTTAAAAGTGCTGAGTAAAGTGACATAATTAAGTCCTTTATTCTGCTGAGTAAATTCTTGCTGATGCAGCCTATGAAACAGTTTGGTTTTGCTACTGCCAAGATGCTTTGCTGATTCATTTTGCTTGCTCCTACTTGAATCCCAATGTCCTTCTCAGCAGAGCTGAAAAAAGAAAAACTGGCTTGAGTCAGACTCCAGACTGCACTGGTGCTGAGATTATTCCATCCCAGATGCAAGACTGTGTCTTTGTCCAAAGCTCGTACAGTTCTTGTTCATGCAATATTTCAGCCTATCAAAGTCTGCATGATGACTCTTCCCTCCAGCATCTGTCTTATCTTCTCCTAGTTTGGTGCTATATGCAAATCTGGGAGCATCACTCACTGCTGTCATCCAGATCACTTCTAAAGATAATTAACAGAATCTGACATTGGATTGGCTGCTGAGGAAATCCACTCATGAGCAGCTGCTAATTTGCCTTCTAACCATTAGCCAGCACCCTTTGAGCCTGGCATTCTGTCAGGTTTTCTACACCCATCTTGTGGTCCATCTGTTCTATCTTAACCAGCTTGTCTACGTAGATGTTGTGGAGATCAAACTAAAATTAGAGTAGGTGATGTCCCAGCTCTCCCTCATTTGTTGAGCAAGTTGTTTCATCGTGGAAGCACTCAGGTTGGTTAAACACTATTTACCCTTGACAAATATAATTCCTTGTCCTTCACATGATTTTCATGACAACCTGTGCCGTAATGATCCTTGGGACTGAAGAGTTTATAAAATCCCTTTGCTGTTGTTAATACAACTTACCCATATAAACACTTCTTTTATCTCTGAATGTATTTCTGTAAAAGAAGGTGCTATACTAGGATGGGAGGCATTTTTTTAAGGATTTGAGTTTTTTCTGGCAATTTGCATGCATTTATATTTTCAGTATAATGATTGTCTAACTATGGGCCTAATTTAAAATGTAAAATGAATGTATGTAACTTTAGTTCTTGTGCTAATTTGTTTTGTGTCTGTCTATATATACAATATAAATTTATTTATCCTTACCATAAACAGTGAATAGCATACCACTATCCAATGCATTTATAGTATTTTATGTCTATTTGCAGGTCATTGCTTATAACTCAGAAGGAAAAAGCAGTCCAAGTGAGACAGTGGAGTACATTACTTGTCCAGACAAACCTGGAGTACCTTCAAAACCCACAGTGAAAGGAAAAATTCATGCACAGAGTTTTAAAATAATTTGGGGTAAGAATGTTTTCCTGCTCTATTTAGAGTTTTTCTTCTGTATTTTTAAAATATATTTCATATATATAATATTTTTTATATGGAAGGTTTAGTAACCCTTCAGTCAACAGAGCCATTATGATCCATTTACATGGAAAAATACTGACTCAAAATACTTAGTGTGGCAGTACAACTGATTATATGGGAAGAGTAATATACTAATTGTAATAGGGACTGTTATTGCAGAGGACTACAACACTTGTAAAAATATGGTTAACTAGTGTACTAAGAAGTTCTGTTTCTATGGCACAAAAAGTAGGTGCTTGACATTCTGGGGTTTTATCAAAAGAGAAGATTGAAGTTCAGCCTGTATCTTCAAACTATTTGGTTTTGATAGATAAATTTTTATTGGCTAAGAATGTTGAGAGACTTTTCCTTAAGCTTAGGAATTTTTAGCCTTATGCTGTAAAATAGAAGGTTAAACAGTACTGTGTGATGCAGTACTTTAGCAGAAAATCAAACAGTAAAAAATTACATTTATTGTCATTTCTTGCCTATTTCCATTTAATAGTGTGTTTAATTCTTTAGTAGCAATAATAAGAAATTTACTTGTAGAGTTCTAAACATTATTCAGCAGGTCCAGTCTTGCATCTTCCCACAGTGCTTTGCTACATCAGGACCTGATACTTGATCTTTTATGTATGACCCATAATATATGAAGTTATTAAAAATACCTGATCTGTATATCAAAAGCTATCTAAAATACCAATTTATATATAAAATTTTTAATAGTCTTTAGCTAGAACAGTGATACTCTTTCTATATGATAATTAATGTGACAATTTTATTTTTCATTTGGAGTAATTTCCTTCCAACCAAAGAAGGGCTATCTGCCATCTAAGTCTCATTTTATATAGCTGATATTTTATGATACATAACCTATGCCTAAGAGCCAACATCCTTTCATCCAGCACATCCATAATGTGATGTTTAGGCACGAGTGCCCTTCTTGTGTAGAAGTATAATGCTGTCTTTATATTTGTTCAAAATGCTGTTTCACGTTATTTTAATTTTGCTGTTTTCCAAGTTGTCTTTGAGAAACACTGTTAGGATTATATGCCAAAGAAAAGTCTGTAGATTTGTATCTTGTACATGAATACTGCACTAGGGAGAACAGTGCACTTAATTTCTAGTGATATATTAGAAGTTAAGAGATAAGTTTTCAGTGCAGAGCTCTTGACTTCTATTCTGTCCCAAATTATTTAGATTTTTGAAATCCTGCCCTTAAATAATTTTGAAATATTTTTATATACAAATCTATATGATAATCCTTCCTGTCTGCAGTCCAAATTATAGGACCATTAGAGCCTGTGTCCCTGAATCCATACTCAGGCAGCCTTCCACAGGACTTGAGACTGAAATGTTTGCTGTGGCATCTCCCAGGGGCGATTCCCTTGTCCCTTTTCCTGTGTGGAGTTTACAGAAGGGCTGAGAGCTGGCTTTCACATAGCAGGACTCAAGAGTGATTTGCCACTGCCCTGGACTAGGACACTCTCTGTCTCAATAAGCACTCCTCTCCACCTGTCTGTTGATTTTACCATTGGGAAATCCTCCCCAAAAGCTATAAAGCCATTTAAGTTACCTCACTTACTTGGAATATTGCTGTTTTTTATAGATCCACCAAAAGACAATGGGGGAGCAGCAATAAATACATACGTTGTGGAAATGTCTGAAGGCTTAAGTGGTACGTATTAGGATCATACATTTGCATTTACTTGTGTGGGGGTTTTTTTCCTGTCTCTGTGTGCATGTGGGAAGAATAAAATATGTATTATGACAGGGAAAGTTATTGTAAGGGACTGACATCAAAAAGAAAATAGAGGCACATAGATGCTTTTATACAAGAAATTCTTTTTCTCTGATTTAGAAAAGAAAGATGCCACAAAATTCTGTGACGCAAGAGATGCTTTTTTTTAACTTACTAATTAGGTCTATTCAGTTTTGGAAATGAAATGACACATTTCAGATATTTTAGGGCAAGAAGACAGGGATGCGTAGCTTTGTTGTCTGCACGGCAGATGAAAGAAAACCTCATACTCCATTTATCAGTATTAAAAGAGAACAATTATGCAGCTGGGATAACTTTCTGCTATTTACTTTTCTGTTATTTCATACAGAAAGGAAATTGACAGTATTTCTAAATAGGACATAAACCTATCTTGCTAAATTATTTAAAAATCTAAACCTCTTAAGTAGCTTCATTGAATTCAGAAATACAGTTACATCAAGAATGAAAGTTTAAACTTCTGCAGTGTGTCCAATTATGACAGAGAATGTCTGTCCCAGATATGATGGGAGCCCTCTCAGGGCTCTCAGCTGTGGTTCTTTTGATACTTAGTCTGTTGTTTTCCTCTCTCTGTCACATGTCCACATTAAGTCACTTTTGGAATGATGTACCAAAGCCTTTCATGCAAATTTAGTGAGCTGTGCATTACATTTCATTCCCAGCCTTCTAAATTCTGTGGTGTATTGAGTTGTTGGAGATTTAATTAAAAGTCCCCAGATTCCCTGCTTAATCTCTTAAAAGAGAGAGGATGCTAAAGAGTTTCTTATTTAAGAGTAGCAAATAGTGGAATCAGAACTTCACATGCTTCTGGGCCATTCAGGAACACAGGAACAAACTTCATCAATTGTAAACTGTAGTTAGAGCCTGTAAAATGATAATGTAATTTGAAGTTTGTTTTCCATGAAGAATCATACTTTTGTATCTTTCCTGTTTATTTGGTTATGATGTTGAATGTGCCTGCTGACCAGTAAGTTCTGTTCTAGTTAAGGTAAACACCAAATGAGAAAGCTATTTCACTTCAGCAGGAAACTATGAAATTATAGGATCTTCCAGGAAATTCAAAGCAGTTGCACACACTTATTTTAGTGAAGTTAAGATACCTGCTGTGGCTGCTACTGAAGTGTGGCTAATTACACTTTGGTTCATTGCACACTTATTGCTGACGTTCCAGGAAACAAGTGGGACACGATATACAGCGGAGCCGCTAGGGAACACGTGTGTGACCGACTAAACCCGGGCTCTTCCTACCGCTTACGCGTATATTGCGCTGGGGAAGGAGGACAAAGCACGGTAATATCAGCTAATAGTTTTGTTAAATAACATTTCTCTCTGTAAGATAATCTGGTCCAGTAGATATTTAAGCAAATGTTGTGCAGAAGTGCCTAACAAAATCGCCATAATTAGAAGTTCCAGTATTGCTGCACAGTGGTTTGAGTTTCTGCTCATTTGTTAAAGAAATATATCTGAAAATTCTTTTCTGATATTATATTTTGTTTGACATAATTGTCTCTTTTACAGAAACAGATAGTTTTCCTATATGATACATTTATACAATGTCGTTTATTAAGGCCTAACCCAATATAACAGTTTAAGAAGAGTACTTGAAAAGGCTTCCCATGGAAATTGGTCACAACACCAAGCATAAGAGTTTAGGAAGCATTTGGACAATGGTTTCTCACATAGTATGATTCTTGGGGCCAGGAGCTAGACTTTGATGATCTTCGTAGATCTCTTCCAACTCAGAAGATTCTGTGATTCTAGGAATTTAATGTATATCCTGTATTCAGTGGAGTACCTTGTCTGAGTATCCAAGTCACCCCAGCAGGCAGGGGAAGAATTCCTCACTCAGGCTTTACAGGTGCTTCCCATGCTCTCTCAAGCACAATTAAAATGTTTACATTGCCCTACTTTTCAGTATTCCCAAACAGTTTGCTTTGCCATATTATACTCCTTTATACACACACATTACATACACACACATGTGCACTGTCAGTTCTGTGGTGTAGTTCAGCTGCCAAAATGTCTTGCTGTATTTGCTCTCCCTTCTCAGCAACAAGTGTAACAAAGCCAGCCCTGGCTCTTTGCAGACTTCCAGCAGGGCTTTACTGTCAAGCTGCTCCTACAAAAATTTTAAAGCCTTCCATTCTTGGTGTTTGCCATTTCTACCCAGCCCTGCCTTACAACATGAAATGTATGCACTCTTCCTCCACCTAGAAGTCTCCTGCAAAGATAACCTTGACTACAGCCACCTTGCCTTAACAATAAATCTAGACTCCTTCAATGCTGACTTGGCTGCAGTTCTTTCCCAGTCACCAGACCACAAGACTTTGGAGACTTTTACTCTGCCACCCTACTTCCCTAGAGCCCAACCCCATGATTTTAGAATTAACATTGAGTACCAAAGAGAAAATAACTTCCGGAAAGTCCTGATCCTTTCTGAAGGTGTCAGAAATCAACAGAAAAACTGTGAAGAAAGGTGTAATTAACTCTTCTACAGTGTTTCATGAACATATGGGAAACATTCTGCCTTTTAAGTAGCAGCAGTTGTTTAGTGCAACAATATATTCGAAGGAGCTGAAAAGCAGCGGATCATCCAGTCCACTCTTTCTTGAACATACACAGAAACCAGTTGTGAAATGAGACACTTGAGATTCATTTCTTCTCTAAACCAACTTCCTATTTGAAGGAATAAGCCCTCGTTGTCCCTGCTCACTTCTGTCTACATCCAGAACAGTCAGTGCCTTCTGCTGCATCTATGTCGTTATGTTCTTAGGTAGTTTTTGCCCAAACTTCAAATCAGAGGTGGAAACTTGTTGCACATTAACTATTGCTAAGCAGTGAAGAAGTTGAATCTCTTTTTTTCAGTCTCTTCTGATTGACACTTCTGCCCACTTTTGCTTTCTGAAAGGTTCTTCCACAGAAAGTATACAACCCTTAGAGTAAGGGTCTGGAACTCATTAAACTGCAGTCTGATGCAAAGGAGAATGAGTTTACATTGAATAAGTCATATTTCAAGCATCTGTATTAGGTTTGTACTGATAATTAACCACTATTCTTAATTCTATTCCTTCCATGTGTACTAAAATAAAAAAGCATATTTTGCATATTTTGATTATTTTGGTATGGTTTATATTACAAGAAATAGCAGATCACTTCAGCATCTTCACATATTTGAGGATGTCATTAAAAAGGGGAAGATCTTGTTTCTGACTCAGGTATTTGCCTTTACATGTGGCATAAGTGATAGTTCTTGGTTTTGGCCTGGATAACTTCATTAATCTATCTTTCTTTTTTAGGTATCTGATTCCTTACTGGTGCAGACACCAGCAGTGGTTCCTGGCCCATGCCAGCCTCCGAGGCTACAGGGCAGACCAAGAGCAAGAGAAATTCAGCTGCGTTGGGGTAATTTTATGACAAGTGTTTGAGATTGTAAGGGATCCAAATGTGTTACATGTTAAAATTAAATAAGCTTTTCTTTCTTTCTTATTTTTAGGACCACCTCAGGTAGATGGTGGTTCACCCATTACCTGTTACGGTCTGGAAATGTTTCAGGCAGAAAGTGATGAACACAGAGAAGTTTACCAGGGTTCTGATGTTGAATGCACAGTGGGCAGCCTTCTTCCAGGCAGGATGTACAGCTTCAGATTGAGAGCAGCTAACAAGGCTGGGGTAAGGAGGCAGTCTGAAATGAAATTCATTCTAGAGACTGCAATCACTTTTAAGGATTTTTTTATTTCTAAAGAAGCATTTAACAGTAATTTTAAAATTAGAATTTCCTAATGCAGAGTTATTTGAGTCACATAGCCTATTGTTGTGTGGGAACAGACGGTTAAACATCAGTTTATAATGAAGGGGATTTTTTGATGAAGGGAAGAGAAAATAGCTAATTATGTCTTTTATCTGAACAGTAATATTAGGAAATGATTAGGAAATGCTAAGTACTTTATTAAAGCACTGTTACAAGTTCACTATTCTCATTTGAAGTAAGGTAGCAAATTATTTTCCTGTATACAGCTTTGAAAATTGATTAACCTTTATTTTTACAGCTGTTAGTGTTCAGAACATAATAAGTGGTGTTTCCTGACTCTCCATTTTTATATTTAAGTTTAACTTCTGAGTACATGTACTATCAGATACAGGACTATTTTCCCTTTTTGGAGTATTAAATTTATTTAAATCAATTGTTGCTGTAGAACAAGCTTTATTTAGTTATGTACCCAAAGTCCTGATTTGTTCAATAATGTGCATCTAAGTTAAAAACTGTCAGGGTGAGTTGATACAGTTGAGACATCTGCAGCTTAAGGCTTCAAAGCATTATCCTAACTTATATCTTCCCTCCACCCTGCAAAGAATGGTTCGTAGTTCAGCAGGTTTTGAATCCTTTATTTCTTTTACGCAGGTATAAATAGGCAGTACCAGTTGGTTTATTTTTCAGTGCAGCTATCATGTAACTTCAGAATAAGGCTTTGGATATTACTTTCCTGGTTTTTCCAAGAGTTTGAAGCATCAAATTTATTCATACTGTGTTTGCTAGAGTGAAGAAAAATTTATAGCTGTTCTGGAGAATAGTCAGATACTGAAATAAATCCTGAATCCACAGTAATCAGAAATTTATTTTATAAAGAAGTAATACAAAGTTTCATGTTGTTGTTACATGTCCCTCCTATGGTAAATTGTTTTTTGAAAAGTAGTAATTTCATTTTTACAACATAGTTGTATCAACTCCCTTTTTTCAATAGTTTGGACCTTACTCAGAAAAATGTGAAATAACTACAGCACCTGGACCCCCAGATCAGTGCAGGCCCCCTCAAGTGACATGCAGATCTGCTGCCTGTGCTCAGGTGTCCTGGGAGGTAAGAATGCCATGGTAACTCCTGTCTTAACATAATGGTCTTCTGCATTTTTGAGTTCAGCTTGAAAAGTCTAATACTGTATTAATGCCTTTATTTGTAATCAAACTTACCTGATTATCCAGTAGGTAAAACCTTAGTCATTCATTATGCCGTTATAAGCGAGCAGTAAGTTGGCAGGCTGCAGGGACTGGATCTTACTGTGTTCTTCTGTTTAAAAGTTTTGCCACAATGGCTGCTCTGCATTTCTGAGTGATGCAGTCTGGTCTTGAAATTTTTCTTTAACATAGTTATAGTTCCTCAGAGACAATGTATCCACATAATACAATAGATTATTGTGCATTTCTTGTTTTTATAATCTGATTTAATTTTATATAATTGCATCAGTAATAATGTAGCAAAAGCCTCACAGACTTCCTATAAACCCATCGTATTTAATATCTGATTAAAAACATGTAATAGATAAAAATTAAGCTTGTAAAAAGAAAGATTCTATCTGGGAATACTCTTTAAGCACAGCTTTTTAGTGGCTTAGAGATGGGGTGAAGTATCTGAGTTACAGAACTGTACAGAAAAAAAACAAAGCTGAACTGTTTTACCTGGAAAGTAGTGTTCATGCTTCTTATTGGAGGAATGTCAGAGGAGCACTCCATAAATATCTACAAATCAAAGCCTTTTTAAATAAATAGCATAAAATGTTCAGGTAGAGTTAATTTTAATTATGTTAGATGTCTGTTTTATAGAGTCACACAGTAATTAAGGCACAAGTCCACCTCTAGATGTCGTTTAGTTCAACCTTCTATTCAAATAGATTTAGTTTCTCAGGGTCTTTCCCAGTGAAATTTTATTTGTCTCTAAGAATGAAGATATCTCAGCCTAGTAAAACTGTCTGGGTAAACTCTCATTCTGTAGGATTTTTTTTGTTTATGTCTAGTCAAAATACACCTTCATGCAAGTCACGACTCTTGTCTTGGCACTGTGCCATCTTCAGGAAAATTTTTTGTCTATATAATGTTTGTACCTTCCCAGTGAGTAATTTAAGGCAGCAGTAAGATCTTCACTTAGCTGGATCACCTTGCTATCAAGTAAACTTTACTTTTCTTGTGTGTTGCACTCCTGCTTCATGGCTCTTCTCTGGACCTACTCCATTACATCAATGTTCATCTCGTTTTGGGGATCCCAAGACATGGTTCATGGAGATGCAGCCTCACAAGTGCTGAGTAGAGGGGAGCCATTATTCCTTTTACCCTTCTTGCTGCTCATTTGCTGATACAACCAATATGTAGTTCACCTTCATCAGACACACTGCTGGTTCTTATTCAGCTTTCTCACCAGGACACTCAGGGGTTTTTTTGATAAAGGTTGCTTCTCTGCCTGTACCTTTTTGTATCAGTGCAGGACTTGTGTTTGCAATTGTCTTAGTTGAACTTCCTGAAGTTTGTATCAGATTCTGCCTGTTATTTGTATTGTATTAAATTAAAAATCAACAAAGAAATGGGAGAGTAGGACTCCTCTAGAACAAAAACAAAACATAGATGTGCTGAGTTTGGTTGATTTTTTTCACCTATGTCAGTATATTTAATTTTTAATTACTGATATCCATTTTAAAGGTACCAGTAAGTAATGGAGCTGATATCACGGAGTATCGACTGGAGTGGGGCGGTGTGGAAGGATGCATGCAGATCTCCTATTGTGGGCCTGGGCTCAGCTGTGAAGTGAAAGGGCTTTTGCCTGCCACTATATACTACTGCAGGGTTCAGGTAAAAACGTAAAACTATTGTTAGTGAAATCTGGAAACAGGAATTGACAGTGCCATAAAAACATGGTCTACTTTGGATTTGCAGGCGGTGAATGTTGCAGGTGCAGGCCCTTTCAGTGAAGTTGTGGCATGTATGACTCCAGCCTCTGTACCTGCAGTTGTGACCTCTCTTCGTGGACTAAGTGAAGATGAAGTTGAAAGTCCACACTATTCTCCTTCCACATGCCTTGCTATAAGCTGGGAAGAACCTTGTGACCATGGATCTGAAATCCTTGGCTACAGCATAGACTTTGGAGATAAGCAGCCAATAACTGTTGGGAAGGATCTGACCTATTTTATAGATGGCTTACAGCCAGATACTACCTACAGGTATGTGATGCACTGCTATTTGACAGCCTACTGTTTCCTCCAAAAAAGCAGGTGTTTTATTCCTTGTGTTTTTTATTGTCTTCATTATTACACTCAGAGACACATTAGTGCACAGCCATGGAGCAAAATGAAGTTTTGTAATGATGATCATCATAAATAGATGTGCTATTTTTATTTCTTTCCAAAAATAATGTCTTAGTTTATTGCAGTATTTGTTGTATCGGTCTAGTTAATGTGTCAATTTAACTGAATTCACATCACATATTCAGATTCATAACTGGTTTTGGACAGGCTGCTTCTCTGTTTGAAAAAGTAAAATCCACCCAAGGAAGGACTATGTCCAGTCTGATCTAATGACAGCTCTTTGCAAATTGCATTGGCCTATCTGCAGAAAAAGTGGAAGTCAGCATGAACAGTATCAGTTTGAAAAATCAGCCAACTATGCATCTATTTTGAAGAATTTTATTTGCTGAAATCATCCCTTATGGCTGATCCAAGGGTTACTGAAAAATATAAATGCAAAAATCAGAAGTTTTGCCTGAAGGCACTACACCCATTACAAAAACATGTCCTCAGTGTTAAAGGAGAATGGCAGTCCCACTGAAGTCACACTTTTAGCCCACTCTGATTTCAGTATAATTAGTATATCATGTGGTTACACAGTTTTCTGAATCCTTAATTACTGTTTTATGGCTTTAAAAATACAAAATAACAGTGTTTCTATGTACCTTATAATTATTTAACAACAGTGCTGGCAATCTGAGGAGCTGTTGCTCTCTGTGTCAGTAGACTGAAAAAGAGAGTAGTTTCCATTGCAGAGATAGGTCTAAACTTCTACCCACATAAGTTTTTTTATAGAATACATTGTCAACTCCTTGTGCAAATAAAAATTTTCATGTATTAACCTTAGTTCTGGGCTGTAATAAATCAGTGTAATGTTAAAAATTACTGTAGTGAAGGAGAAATATTTATTCTTTAGCCTGCATACACATTTGTGTTTCCACATTTTGCAGTTGTGTGGTTGACTGTTTCAGAATTTAATTACTGTGATTACTTTTTTCCAGTTACCTAGATACTGTTTTGGACAAGCAAATGTTACGTCTGTAAAATTAAATGAGACACACTTTGCTCCCTGTGGCTACCTGTAAAATACATAAAGAGTCTGTTTTCTACTTTTTCCTTTTCAGAAATAAATTTCTTAGCTAAGTCTTTTAATTCTTACTTACAAATCTAATGCCAGCATTGTCTTCCTTGGAGTATCCAAGAATAAAAAAACAAAACCCTACCTTATTCCTGAGTATCAAGTTCTACAGCTTCTTCAGCTTTGTGTCCTTTGGCAGTTTCTGGTTTCCCCCTCTTGCTCTGCAGGCAGATCCAGGAGGGCTTGTCTTTGCAAATGCCCAGAGATGCCTTACTGGGGGAAACAGCAAAGAGAGCTGGATGGGCACTATCACTTTATTTTCACATGAATAGGATCTGCTCAAAAAAGTCAATAAAAATATGTATTAGTCATCTTTGAACTCACCTGATAAAAGAGTCACAGATTTCCCCTCTTTGGGGTGGATGGAGGGTTTGGGGTGGGTTTTTTTACCTTCCCTTATCACTCCAATGTGGCTATCAAAAATTTTGGTTCAAGTTCCGCACAGTCAGAAAGACCACTCTTAAAGTAACTCACAGAGCTTTTGGATCTTTTCACTAATGTGAATTTATATTGAATATTTTTATTTCTAATCAAGCCAGCTGCTTAAAATGTGAAGAAAGTGATTCACCTGCATATTCTTGACAGTCTATCAAAGCATAATATTGATAAAAGTCTTCATTGTAGATAGTACCATTATTGTCTATTTAATGAGAATGGTGGATATGATCAGTTATTTTTAGAATCTAATTTCAAGTTAATCTCTTCTCTCTTTTTCCAAATGCTAGGGTACGAATTCAAGCCCTAAATAGTCTTGGAGCGGGTCCTTTCAGCCACACCATAAAACTGAAAACAAAGCCTCTCCCCCCGGATCCACCTCGGCTGGAATGTGCTGCATACAGTTCTCAGACTCTCAAGCTCAAGTGGGGAGAGGGCACTGCAAAAGCATTGACTGACTCCATCCAGTACCACCTTCAGATGGAGGATAGGAATGGAAGGTTGGTTTGGGCATTGCTTTAACCTGCCCAGTGTCGCTCTGGCGTCATGCTTGGGGGATGGCAGCAAAGGGCAGAATTCCACATGCTCTGGTGAATTTACAGCAGATGTAGGAGGTCATCTCATCTGGCAAGGCAAGAAGGGCTCTAGTGTTATGTGCTGAGATGTACATGATAAAAAACTTCATTTTTTTTCTTTACTTACAGTTCAACCTGAAGAATTTAATGCAATGTTTCATACCAGCACACTTTTCTCTGTCACTTTTGGTTAAATATTTTGTCAAAGTAACAAGTCCAATCAGTGTTGTGTATTTTATATACTTAATATCGGAAGGGATGGATGCTTTACTCTCTGTTGCCTTATATGCAATTATTTTAGTGGAAATTAATACAAAATTATTACTTTGAGGGATCCCTTGTCTCATGGGAGCTGAGGTGATACAGCAAGAAATCTTGCCTAAATGGTAAGATGAACAGCACTGCTACAGAGTGTTCCATGTCTGATGAGTAGCTTTGGCTTGACCAAGAGATCTACTACGTGAAATTGCTGTGCTGTAAGGAGGAAAATAAATTAGACTCTTTAACTGGAAAGAAATTCATTGTCATTACCAAAGATTAGGTCACATGCAGGTACCGTCTGTTTTAATTTGAAAAGACAAGAAAAAGCCATAGTAGATGACAACCCCTGCGGGAAGAGAGAAATCTGTGCTGTGTAGTGGGGACACCAAAACTGAAAATCAAACAAGTGTTGCCATGATCAGTTTGTGCAAGAATTGCCATGTGAAGGAGAGTGGCCAGTGTACAAAACTCTCAGAAACAGATTTGGTGTGCTCTACAAGTGTGACTCTGCCTTCCTGTGCAAGTCTGCATGGGCCCATTTCCAAAACTGATGTCCAAGAGCAATTGGATCCATAGCAATTAGTTTTAGGCGTAGTAAGGGAGAGTTGCAAAGGGGCAAAAAGCTAAAATTTGTTACCTAATTTTGAAAAGATAAAGATGTTGGAGGAGTAGATGGCCAAGGGGAAAAAATGCAGTCCGCTGAGAGACACTACTGCTGTCTTTTCCCATTGTTTCAAATGCAAAATAGTTTCTTAAAATGCTTAGGAACATTTTTGGTAAAACAGAACCTGTAGTGTTCTTTGTGCAAGAGATTTTTATTTCAAAGACATGAGAAATAAAAGCTTGCCCCTGGAAAATGAGCTTATTGTTTTATAGCAGCCAGAACACTGTTTAACTCTGAAATAAGTGTTTCTGGGCTTTTCATTAGATTCTGGGAAATTATGGGAACAGATTTCAAGACAATACTTAAGCTGCTTCCGAAGTTCTTTTCTGTGTTCAAAATAAGTTACTCGTTCCATTTTCAGGTTTGTATCCTTATACAGAGGACCATGTCATACATACAAAGTTCAAAGACTCAGTGAGTCAACATCATACAAATTTTGTATTCAGGCATGTAATGAAGCTGGTGAGGGTCCCCTTTCTCAAGAATATATTTTCACTACTCCCAAATCTGTTCCAGCTGCCTTGAAAGGTAAGGGTGCTTCCTTTTTCATTTGGGGGGGTGGAAAAATAGCAGGTTGGTTTTGGTATTGTGTTGTATTTGGGATATTGAGAATACTAAGCCCTTTTCAGGTGCAGGTAGAGATAGTGGGAGAATGATTCTTTCATGTAATTGCCTAAAATAGTCACTCCAAAAATGAAAGATTTGGTGTTTATGTATTCTTTGACATAAGACATTTGTATTTAGAATCCCCTGCTTAGCAGGAGAGTGGCAAGTTAAGGTGAAAATGCTTTCTAGCATGTTTAGAGTAATTTTAAGCACTGTTTGGGGGTCTTTTGGTATATGCACACTTACAGTCTCTAAATTTTAATTGCTTTCTCTTGGATGATATCTAAACAAGGAGTATGAATTGTTAGTTATTGCTCCTGAAAACACTGGAGGAAGAATAAATTTGAATCCTTGGTTTCTCTGAGAGAAAAGAGGAGGTAGAATATAGAATTTTAAAGGTCATTAGAATATGACAGTATGTGATGGGGAAAGCAGAGCTAGCTGTCATTTTATGCTTCCTTCCTTCAGCACCAAGGATAGAGAGAATAAATGATCACACTTGTGACATCACATGGGAGGTTCTGCAGCCCATGAAGGGTGATCCAGTTATCTACTGTCTTCAGGTCATGGTGGGAAAAGACTCAGAATTCAAACAGGTATGATGTGTTTAAGTTATTGTAATTTTCTTCCCTATTGTTTGTGATAACTAGTTTAGTAAAATTAGTTGAGTTTCGATTTACTAAAACTTATTGCGTTCCAGTATGGTTTTAGTCACTATGTTAACCTTTTGTTACTGAATAAAAGGAAGGCAGTATCTCCTAAACCCATCTTCATCTCAGAAGGAGATTCTGCATTAAATTGCAACCTCTCTGAGTTACACTGACGTTCACTAAATACAGCTTGACACATCAAGTGGTGAGGAAGCCATCCACTAATGGAACAACTGACAAAAAGAAACCTTTTACCTAATGATACAGAGTTGAGGCTGGGAAGAAAAAGGGCAAAGGGTTCTCTTTGCACTAAGAGCAAAGAAGCAGTTTGAAATGCCAAGGTACAAATTGTCCTGCATTCAGTGCTAATTTTGCTTCCCAGTTTGTTGGGGTTTTTTTGCTTCACGGCTTATAAACTGGCTGATATTTGACATGAAATTAGGCTTGAAAACTGCTTTATACTATTAAGCCAAGGAACTTTCCTTCCAGGACAGAAACAGTTAATTCTAATATATTAATTCTATAATTTTATTATAGTTCAATATTAAATAAGTTTCACCTGTGCTTTGGTCAATTATAGGCTTTAATATTTTCATAACTTTTAGCATAGCACTGTGTTTGTTATGGCCATTTGTCAAATTTTTCAGTAAAAGATGAACCATAAACTGAGATGTCTTACCAAGGGAATATTCTTTTTTGTAGCTTCAACATGGTAAATGCAACGTTAGCTACGTAAGGCATAGTCTGTGTTGCTTTTAGTCACTGACTCAAATCACACTTTAATTATCAGTGTGTACTGCCAAATGACCTGGGCAAGAAAATAGTTTGCTCTTTGTGTATGGTAGTAACAAAGTAGACTGAGGTGTGTGATTGCCTTTGCCTCTGCAGAGCAGTCTAGCATAGTAAATTAGAATGAAATGAAAAGACTAATTTGCAAAAACTAAACTTGAAACAATCAAGAAGTAAACAGTATGAGAAGAGCCTTTAAGATACTTAGATATGATGGTGGCGATTTTGACATAGACAAAAAATAAACTGCCTGGAAATCTGCTCTAAGATGGTTTCCTGCTATTTCACTGCCAAAACTTCACTCCTCTCCTCCTTCTTCCTGATCTGTCACCCAAATTGCTCATGTCATTGCTCCCTCCATGCTTCAGACAAAAAAAGTTAATAATTGCTGTTTGAGCTGTATACATCAGTCCAAAATCTTCAAGGGGTTAGGAAGCAGCCATATAAATACCCCAGGAAACACACTGGAGAGGAAGGCAACTTCTGGCGAGGCACTGGGGACAAGCAGCTGAGGATGGTAACCCCTGCCAGCTGGCAGAGCTGCAGCTGGAGTAGGATGTGTGTCAGTGGCCTGTTTGCTCATCCCAAATGCATGATCCATATCAGCAGAACTTTGAGGAAGCTGCACTTCTGATGGCCTGCCCTGCCTCAG
Source organism: Thryothorus ludovicianus (assembly GCA_013397245.1). Lineage (NCBI taxonomy): Eukaryota > Metazoa > Chordata > Aves > Passeriformes > Certhiidae > Thryothorus > Thryothorus ludovicianus. The sequence goes on from VZTB01009268.1 coordinate 798,554, forward strand.
AGGGAAGAGTCTCTAGCTTGTAGATTATTCCAGTAAAGCTCAGCTTGTCAGAGAACTCCAAGTCTAAGAGTAGCCTCAGGCATAGCAAGAGCTCTTCAAACGGCAGAATCAGAAGGGATTTCCTGTTTCTTTACATTTCTAGTGTGTATTTTCAGGATACTGTCTAACAGTATGGTAACTGTAGGGAAAGCTCCTGATGGTGTGATATTTCTGTATTGTGCTACCAGTTAAATAAAGCCAATCCGGATTTTTGGAGGTAGGAAAGTGAAGGGGTTTGAAGAGAGAAATCAAATTACGCTGTGCTACTCACCTAATACCTCCATAGCTATTGAAGTACCTGTAACTGCGCCCTTGTGAGGTTTTGTTGGCTTTCACAGAACCTTTACATAGCTGCAAATTTAATTAATTTTAAAAACCAGAATTTAGATTTCACTGAATTAGGCACTCTATGCTGAAGCATTGTGAACTCGTGTTAGCCTGCCACCTGAGAGACCTCTGGAGGGCACCCTCATAAGTCATCCCTGTCTTGGGAATATGAGGGAATTAAGAATCACAAAGAGGACTCTGTGGCATTCCTGATACAGTGTTTATTGGGATAAATCATAATATTTTAAATACAGATAACTACAACAAAGTGCATTGGATTAGATTAGATTTCATGAATTGGCTTGACATAGAGAGTTAACTGCCTAAAATCCTGTGATGTGATATTGTCTATTGAATCCCCTTGTGAGTGGTCACTAAATCACCCAAACTCTGGGGCTTGTGACAGAGTTTGTTTGGGGTATACTCATCATTCCACACCAGCAAGTGTAGTTCCTGTGTTTCACCGAGAGAACTGGAGACTTCATCTGGTATTTAAATTTCACATTTGAGCTTTTGTCTGTTTTACGTTGCATGGCTGTAAACACTGGCAAGTTGTCATGCTTTTTAGTTACCTTCACCATGAGCAAAACCGTGCTAAGATCCATGTGTGTCTGTGGTACCTTTTCACTCGATGTGTCCCTCTGTTCCCCCTCGTTGCCAGATCTACAAGGGCCCGGAGTGGTCGTTCCGCTACACAGGCCTCCAGCTGAACTGTGAATACCGATTCCGTGCGTGTGCCATTCGCCAGTGCCAAGAGGCCACGGCTCACCAGGACCTGGTGGGCCCCTACAGCGCCCCAGTGCTGTTCATCTCTCAGAGGACTGAGCCGCCGGCAAGCACCAACAAGGACACTGTGCAAACCACAAGGACACAATGGTCACAGAGTGACCAAGTGTGTGCTGCTGTCATCCTTGCACTTTTTGCTATCTTTTCCATTCTGATTGCTGTTATCATTCAGTACTTCGTCATAAAGTGAAGAAAAGAGATCTATTTTATAATGCTGCCCATTACATTTTACTTTCTCATAATCTAAAAGTAATTCTGTTCTCTTGCTTTTACAAAACCAGGCATTTAGCACCGGCATTGGGACTGATGCAAACTTTCTCAGCCACTTTAAAATGCTTACTCGTAGGTATAGGCTGACACATGTTATTAAAATGCAAGCCACAGAAATATAATCTTTTCTTTATATGCCTTCATGCAGTACAAACTCGATATGGGGCAGGCACGCAGTGTTTAACGAAAAGGGTTTGACCAGTAAACGCAAGTGTAAAGATGATTTCCTGGCCCACATGTCTAAGGGTTGCTAACGAAACAGGGAAGAATGTGTAGATCGCATTTAAAACTTACACTAACAAACTTGTGCTGTACACAATATTAATCTGATGCTGTGAAAGCAATTTAGCGCTGTATTTCTACCTCCTCATTTGTCTTAATTATTTAGGAAGCAGGATTTATGCTGAAAAACAGAAGGGGCTTTTCTCAGGCAGCAAATAATAAACTGGATGGAAAAGTATGCATGAAGGAAGCTTCTTACCTGATAAATGTGGAGTTCTTCACTGCAAGTAGATGTTTTTGAAAGACTACAAGGAGATGGCACAAGTGGTTTATCTTACCCCCAGGATTTGATGTTTACTTACAAAAATGCCTCTTTTACTTCTTCTGAATATAGAAGGGAGAGTGTGAGAGACCTTCTTAGATTTGCTATTTAAATTGAAAAACACATTTCCAAAGTTGACCTCTGATTGGATGCAGTTTATAGAGATGTCTGTGCCCTCTGATTTTGGCTAGTCAATAGAATTTTGAGATAAAATTCATTACTGAATTTCTGCTGTTTCCCTGACATTCACCTGCCATATCCACCAGAAATAAGCACTGCCTTTTTTGTTTGTTTCTTTCTTTCACTTTTTTCCTTCCTTTCTTTCTTTCCTTCTTTCTTTGGGGCACCAAATCAGAAGACGAAGTGTAGTAATTTGCACCAGAAAACTTAAAGCTGCTTTTTTCTTGAGATCCTAATGTTTAATGTAATGTCTCTTTGGATACTGTACCAAATTGTTGATTGCATGTAGTTAATGTTGCATTAGAGCACTTTGCAATTGCATAACTCATCAATGTTTTGTGAGCTTGCATTTGTGAGTTCTTGAATGACCAGACTGAATTTTAACAAGTATCCCATTGAACATCTTGCTAGATGTCAATGATTGCCAGTGACACAAAGCTTGTAGTGAAACTATCTTTAAAGAAAAATCCTTGTCTCATCACACTTCTGTTATTTGTCATACACTTTGTAATTAGCTACTTTTAATTTATTTGAGTTACAAGATAGTGGATCATTAATGACTTCTAGTTGTGTTCAGTTTAGCATTTTTAATAGTATTAAACACTTCTGTCAGTCTTAATAATAATAAAAAAAGGAACCTCTGTCTTGTGCTTTGAAGATCTCTGAAGAATTTCTCTTATATTAGAACGGGCATGTATTGTAATTGTTTATACGTCCAATGATCTGTGCTGTAGAATAATGTTGCTGAGTTTCGTTTTTTTTTAAGAAAAAAAAAAGAAGAAATGGCGAAGAACTTGGCCTCCACGTGGCGAGAACGATCTGTCTTTAAAATGTACTGTATGTTTACATTTTATTTCCAATTTGTCATTTGTACGTATAGGCTGATACCTTCCCGCAGGATACCAGGATAACTGATGTTTTCTAGAACCTTCTTAAAAGTGCCATGTTTGGCAGTGCAAATGAGGTTGCGTGTCACAGCCCAGAGATTTCTTACGGTTGAATGTCTAAAACGGTAAGATTTGTTACTGCAGGTAACCTGCAGTGACTGACGTTTTTCATAGTAAAATTCAAATGAGCTCCTATTTTTGATAGTCATTTAATAGTGTATTTGCCATTTGAGCCTCAGTGCATATTACTGCATTGAAGACAGTTTTTAATGTAATCTTAATTTTACCTCATATACTGTACATTCCAAAAATAAATAAATAAAAGAAAAAGAGAAACTCTAAAGTTTTTAAAACGCTATAGATACACTACCAAACATATCACTTTACGGTTGTACAACGTCGGGCTCCATGAAGACGAACCTGTATAGTCTGATAGAAAATACATAAAACGATGTAGCAAAGTACCTTTAAGAGTCTGTGGACAATAAAAGTACCTTCTTTTTCGCTGCTGGTGGTCAGTCCTGTGCGCGCTCCGCCGCCGCCCCTGTCCCTGGCTCCTTCCCTGGCTCCCCCC
>VZTB01009268.1:816548-921667 GCA_013397245.1 Thryothorus ludovicianus
CCTACATGTGTGTATAGGTATATATACATGTGTATATTTGTGTGTATATATGAAGTATCTATATACTTACACGTACCTATACTTTCTTATATAAATATATATGTAGCATATCTCTAGTATATAAGTATATAGATACTTTACATATATATATGCACACTTTATGCTATATATTGTGTGCATTTGTGTACATATATGGTATATATACAATGTGTGTATATATACATAAAGTGTATATATACCTCTGCGTGTAGTTTCTTTAAGCATATATCTATACATCGAGTAAAAAATTAATAGAAACATGTATATCTCGTCTGTCCTCCCCCACCCCTGCTTGACAGCGCCCTTCTCCGTGAGGGCCTTTTGATAACAGAAGTTTGTATTTGGCTCCCCCCTTCTGCCTCATTACAGCGATTTCTTTCTCCAGCCCTGTGCCAGGTCCATTTAATGTGCATTCAGTGCAGTGTGCAGGGCAACGCTCGCCCTCTCAGGGCTGTTCTTACTGACCCCACAGCAGGCCCATGGCATGGGTTGGGAGAGAGCAACTTTCTCGCAGTGCTGGGGGTGCCCAGGAGAAACAGTTGCCGGTGGATTGCACAGATCCCACGGCTGGAGTCCCAGGGCAGTGGTGTGTGCACACAGATGTCATGTATAGATGGTTCTCAGGCTGAGCACCATGGCAGGGCAGCCAGGTCTCCTGGGTGCGTATATGAGTTTTGTTTCATCCTAGTTTTATGGAAATCCTGCTTCCAAGCAAGCAAAATTGATTAAGTCTGAAAGTTTTAATTTCCTTTTCCTAAGAAGCAGAGTGATGTCACTGGTAGCTTCCTCCTTGGTGTCAAGTGCACTTTAGAAGCCTTTCAAACTAAGGACTAGGAACTCCTGCGTTGTAGCCAGGACATGATCCTGGAGCTGAGCCATGTCCGGGTAGGCTGTGCCCTGCTCCTCTTTGCTTCCAGGGGCAGCAGGGCTTTTGGCACCAGCACCAGCCTTCACAGCACACTTTCCCTGCACGTCTTTCCGAGCATGCCTCGCCTCACTGAAGCAAGATCCTTAACCAGGAGGAATAAAATCATACCTTTGTCTGAAGTGGGACTTGGGGAGAGCACTCCTTTTATATGTGGCTTTGCTCTCAGTAGGAGAGAGCCTTCCATGTCTTCTGTAGTTGCTTTTAATTCTGTAAGACATCTGCCTTTTTTCCAGTCCACTTTAATCAGTCTTCTCTTCACCTGTTGAACTTAAGGGAGTGTTTAACTACCTGAGTGAGTGAAGATGCAAACACACAGATAACTGTAACTGAAGATCTTTCCTTCTTCATAGTATTTTCCTGCTTGTCGTTCATGCCAGGATGTTCTTCAGTTTGTTTCCCATGTGTTTAACAGTCACATTCAGGTTAGGTGCAAGAAAACAGAGTAATTAAAACTTTTTTGTGGTGCACGCAGTTTTAAGTCTGCTCTGTGTGCCAAATTGTAGCCTGTTTTAGAAAACACAAAGGTGTGTGTGTGCATTGGTATAACTTGCTGTTTGTTTTAACTTGTCACTTGGGAACTGTACATGTGTGCTATGACAGGAGTGAGCAGGGCCTGTAATGAGAACAAACTCAAATGCCCGTTTAACAAAACAGATTCTGCTGCTTTGGATGTGGCTTGTAGACTTATTTTACAGTTTGCTTTTAGTACAAGTGATAACAAATCTTGGTGTGTGCTGCTTGCCATGTGCATTTTTAGCACATGTATCTGTCTGTGCTAACCAGGTGCCCCTTGCAGTGCTTGTGCCAAGTGGGGTAGCAGAGCTGGGCAGCCTAAGGAACAGTGGACAATGTGGCATCAAATAGTGCTGCTGACTGGCCTGTATTTGCTTTCCCAAACCATGCTTATGTGTGAAAAAAGCTGCTAAAATACCATCTGAAAATGGTGTTTCAGTCATGGATTGCATATGTTTATGTGTTGTCCAAATTGTTTGGGTTCACATACATGCCATTAAAGTAACTCTCTCCCCCAGCCAGGTAATCTTAATATCTGATTATATATCTTCCAAGCTGCTGGAACTACTTAAAGAATGTTTTTCTCTATTCTGTTCCGTTCTTGCCACTTCCTCCTTTGCAGAAACTGTAACATTTGTGGGAAAAGAGAGAAGCAGAAATAATACTATCGTCAGACAGCACGTGTGAAACCTGCAGAGAAAGATGTGCTCATTACAGCTCTCTGTAAGCACCCCTGAAATGGGGACTGGATATTTTTCAAAGACTTAATTAGCTTCTTGCCAAGTGTGAGGCAAGATGGCATTGCATCTGGAGCAGTGCAAGCTTTACTGAGCAGCTTAGTATTTCCTCCTTTTTCCTTTCTGGGACACTCAGTAAAGCCAAGCTGGCCCTCACAGGACAACTTCCAGATCTTGAACAGAAGCACAGCACAAGGTGGTGCTCCAAGAAGGGATTTTTGCGTTTGGATATTTTGTAAGAAGTGATGGCCTGTGCAAAAGGTGTAGATTTTTGTAAAAAGCTAGCCAAAATCTAAGCAGACTGTAAGAATCCAGGAGCAGGACCTCCAGAACTGATGTAACTGGAAGGCTTCACAATGGCTCATCCACTCTTTCTGCAGTCATTGGTGTAAGATCATGATGTGGGTGCCTGGATATTTTTGCCCTCTTCTGTGGTGAGCCTGAAGCTGAATTGGAAGCTGTCTCAGATTTCTGTAAGCATCTGTGAATCGTTTGAGCACATCAAGTTGTGTGGGATCTGATGATCTGATCTGTGATTTCTGCTCTACACCTCTGAGCCGAACTAACTCACTGAATTTCAGTGAAAGCTTCACCAGTTCCTCTTGTTGCACAGATGTGATCTCTGGGTCTAGATGTGAGCATACTGAGTTGGCAATGACTGCCCTGAAAAGGACAGTGTGGATGTAGCTGCTGGAAGAGCAGAAGGGATTAATGAACCAGCTTCTGTAGTGAACCAGCTGTGGTGTAGAGGACTTGAAAAATAATGTTCAGCAATATGGAGTTTCTTTATAAATATTCTCTAATAAATATTTCTTTTTTTTTCTTCAATACAGGTCAAATGCCAAGACTTTCTAAGGTCAATCTCTTTACTTTACTAAGTCTCTGGATGGAGCTCTTTCCCTCGGCTGAACAGCAGAAAAAGTCCCAGGTAAAATATCTGTGCTTATTGTTAATTGGTCTTTCTGAAGAGTTCCTTCAGTGAGTTTAACCCAACTACTCTTTAGATGACACATTGTCGAGATAATAAAAACAAAGCCAACCAAGTGTAATAAACTTTTCAAGTAGTTCTTAGAAGTAGAAAAAAATCTAGTGGTGAAAAATAGCAAAATGGCTAAATAGCTTGCTATTTCTGAAAAACTTTGAAAGGCAAGTGGTGAAGCAAGCACTAAAAAATGGCAGGTGTTTTAAAGAGCACAGCAAAGGATGTGTAAAGTCAATGTGGTTATTGATGTAGAAAGATTCTTTTAGAGTTACAATGTTCATAACTGGAGATGAGTTCTTTTATACTATGGAGGTGTACACAAAGACTTGAAAAGTTTGCTGATCAAGTACTTGTAGGTAAGTACTTTAGTGACAAGGAAAGCAAACTGCCCTTGAGAGTGGGTCTCCTAAACAGTAGCCAGTTAGTCTTCAAAGTCAAGAGTCATTTTCAGACTGACCTGGAGCAGGATGTTTCCTTTGTGATCAGAGTTGTTGCTGGGCTCTTTAAATGATAATAGCATTGTGCAGAGCATGCTCATGTGCTGAGATCCATAGCACATGTATCAGCCAGGGCAAGAAAAGATAGGAAAATAATCTGAGTGACAATGAGGCCTCGTCGTCAGAGGTGGATATGTCCCAGGCTAGATCTGAAGGAGGGAGAGATGAGCAGCACCTACAGCCTTCAAAAGCAGTTTGAAATTGGGTAATTCAGTTAGCAATGGCATTTGTAGGGCTTTAGTAAAGTCTCATTTCTGCAACCATAAAGCAATTGAATAGTTTACAGATCAAAGGCAACAGTGTTCAGTAGCAGCTGGATTGTATAATGAGATCTGTTTCACCAGCTTCATCAAACTAGCCTATGGGAATCCAGATGTGATAGCTCTCATCTGTGGTATGCAGACTTCTTCCATAGAACATTTTTTAGAACTAGGATTCTTTATATAAATGAAGAGACAGAAATAAAGCTAGAGAAGCTATTGGTTCCCAGAATGGTCAAGCTTAAGACAGAAATTAAATTCATGAGCATTTCCAGATGCTGGCTGATTCTGAAAAGGTTTCAGTTATAATTGACAGAATTCTCTATGCTGCTTCTAGATTTTGTTATGAGCAAAGCAATGACCAGAAGAAATCAAGGAATTTGTGTTTCCTTCCTCTTTGGAGTTTGATAGAGACACGGCACCCTGATATTAACGGTGCATGTGAAAACAAAACAACAAAAAATGCTTAGGAAGGTGCAGATTGTTTAATGATTCATTTGTAAGGAAGAGCTCTGTGCTCTGCTGCTGGTTGGTTACTGTTATCCAAGGAAGAGCTGTAACATCTTTACAGACTCAATGTTCAAAAAAAGTAAAATAATAAAAATCTCTTTTACTGTAGGTGAAGAAGAGTGGTCTAGTTGTGGTGAAAAATATGAAGATTATTGGTCTTCATTGCTCCAGTACAGACTTGCATGCTGGCCAGATTGCACTCATTAAACATGGATCGAGACTTAAAAACTGTGATCTTTATTTTTCAAGAAAACCATGTTCAACTTGTTTAAAAATGATTGTAAATGGTAAGCAATATCTGTAGTAGAGTAGGAGTAAATGTTACACTTGTAATGGAAAACAGAAAGCCTGTTTTCTCTTTGGACTGTCCCAGTTGTGAATGCCGATCCCTGATTTGTGTAGCCTGCGTTGATGTTTTCCATAAGGGTGAATGTACATTTCCTGGAGCTGATGGAAACTGAGAAACTGAGGTGTGCTGCCAAAACCCTGTTTCTCTGTAATGTGCAACCATGATTACTGGTGGTGCTTGTCTCCCAGCTGGGATGCACTGCTGAGGTTCTTACAGTCCTTTTGCACTCTGCCAGAGCAACCCTAAGCCTGATGACTAGGCCTAGATGGATGTGTCTTCCCTTGCTTTCCCATTGCTTGTCACAGACACCAGGGAAGAGTGGGTTTTACTGCAGAAATCGCAGGGAGTGCTTAAGGGTTTCATTTTTCCATGAGAGATGAAAACAAACCACATCATTCACTTCCAAAAATGGGATCTGCTGGTACAACCCTTCTGCAAATATTGGTTTTTAATCTCAGCAGCAATGTCTCTCAGTGCTAACTTCTTTTTTTGTGTTGCTGATTTATCTGTTGGATGTAAGATGCAAAATTAGGCAGTCACAAAGATACAAGAACTTGGGTAACTCAAATTTTTATCTGTAGTCTGACTATCAAGTTGGATAACCCTTGATACTTGTATCTACCATCATTTTTGTTGTCAAGACACCTGTTAGGAAGGACACGGGGCATTAAGAAGTAAAACCAGGGTTAGGCAATAGTGTGTTGAATATGAGCTTTGTGTTCCAATGCACTTGCACAGTTCCTTCTGCTGCATTATCTTCTCTTCCAGCCGGGGTGAACAGGATTTCTTACTGGCCTGCAGATCCTGAAATCAGCTTGCAGAATGAGGTATCCAATCCAACAAGCACTGAGGATGCAAAGCTGGATGCCAAAGCAGTGGAGAGACTGAAGTCAAACAGTCGTGCTCGTGTGTGTGTGTTGCTTCAGCCTGTGGTGTGCTACATGGTGCAGTTTATTGAAGAAACTTCCACCAAGTTTGATTTTATTCAGAAAATAGCAAAATCACAGCCTGACTATAACACTGATTTTTATACTGCATGTAGGCAAGAGAGAATAAAAGAGTACGAAAGTTTATTTCTAATTGCAAACGAAGAAATGCACAAGCAAATATTGATGACCATAGGACTGGAGAACCTCTGTGAAAACCCGTACTTCAGCAACCTGAGGCAGAATATGAAAGATCTCGTCTTGGTCTTGGCATCAGTGGCTGCCAGCGTCCCTGCCTTTGGATGCTTTGGGTTTTACAGGAGTGGATGCCAACGAGCGAGTGAAGCAGACGATCAGAGTTTGCCCCAGGACGTGGCGAGGCACTGCATGATACAAGCCAGGCTGCTCGCGTATCGGACAGGTGAGTCACCACCGAGCGCAATCAGTAGAGCGAGTTCCTGACTTCAGTCTTACTCTTCCAAATGCTTCCATTCTACACACACGAAACCAGTGCAACAGTAACCTTCAAGCTGCTCTGAGGCTCTTTTTACTGAGGTCTCACAAGATGCTTCTGTTATCAAATAAATGTCAATCCAGAGAACAAATTATGAAAACTTAAAAAGTTGAGTTGTTTTTTTTAAAAACAACTCCGTAGAGATGTTTTTGTGCTCTAGATATGATAGCTGCTCTTTTTAAACTACTGTAAACAAACAAACAGTACATACGTAAAGCTTAAGCCAAAATTAATCCCCCAACAGAATCATCCAAACCCAACCTCTTAAGTATTAAGTCACGTACCCTCAGCAAATTTTGTCTCCAAAAAATTGCAGAGATCACATTTTTGAGATGTACTTCAGAAGGTTCATGGAATCAGTTACAAGTTCTCTGTACAGCTTCCATTATACAGAACAAGATGGAATGACCAAGTTTGAGTGCTTACTCTTGGGGCAGCAAAGTTCAGGTTTATCTGTAGTATTCAGCCTGGACTCAGGTCTGTGGTTTGAGCCAACTTTTATTACACTGTAATGAAATTAAAATAAATAGCAGCTCACACATGTATTTAGGTGCTTTACACTATTATATAGGTGGATATAAGGGGAGCAAGAACACAGGATGTTTTCTATGCTGGTTTGATCAGTCACTATCCTCTTCATCAGATAATGAATACGCAGAATATAAATGAAGACAGCTTTGATAAAATACATCTTTGGCAGGAAATCACTCTTTGAGTGATTGCATATAGTAATGATACTAAGGATGATGGAAATGAATCATGGAAACAGTGTGTTCTGCAGTATTAATCAATGGAAGCCTGAAAAGTTTTCTCCCTGATATGCTCTGTTTTAACTGGCAAAGATTCTCATCAGTAGCTACTGGGGAAGATTTTCAAGTGCCATAAAAACCATCCAAGTTATATAATGAAAGCTTTGTACCAGTGTTCCCATGGTGGTGATAGAATACACCCCCAAAATCCAATTGTTAAAATTTTGTCTCCGAATTTGGTATAAAATAGAACTAATTTTGATAGGTCTTCAGACCACAGAACCATAAAGAATGGCAGAAATTAAGTCATTAAATTAAGTAGTAAACACCAAGAAGGTTTCTATCTGTTTGCTGTCTCGCATTAGTGAACTTGTCCACACGTACTCTTGGCACGCATTTTCTTATCTATGTGTTGATTGCTTCATTTCATTTGTGAACAAATGTACACAGCAAAATCTTAAAATGACTGCCTTGCAGTAAGAGCACGCCCAGCTTTTACAGTAGACTCATATAATTTCCAAGCTTTTAATCTTTCTGAATTTCTTTCCTACCATTCACAAAACAAAAATAAATGTTATTCCTTACTCTAGGATGTCATATGTTAATGTATAGGTAACTCAGAATTGCTTTATATGTTATTTACTCCTAAAATGTTATATATTTTAGAGGACCATAAAACGGGAGTTGGAGCTATCATTTGGGCAGAGGAAAAATCAGTAAGTATTGAAAAAGTTACTTTTTCTTGCACTCACAATTCATACTCTGGTTTTTAGCCTATTTTCCTTTAAGTTTATACACTTCTGATTTTCATGCATACAGTATGTTTAGTTTAGTAACTAAGTTAATGACTGCATCATTGTTATGCTTTAAGATGAAGGGGAAGTATAAATTATTTTAGTAACTATGACAGTGTCTCTGCCTGGATTTTCAGAGCACCTGCTTCCCCAGTTATTCCAGGTATCCAGGCTATAAGGTTTTGCCACAGCTGCTGATCAGGCAGCATGTGCCCTGCATGGCCCCTCTTTGCAGCTCTTTTTAGAAGTCTCAGTGCAATTATAGCCTGACAGTCTCCTGATGATATTTGTTGCAGTTGAAATGCTGTAATGGCTTTAGCACATTCCTTTTTGGATCAAAGTGGTATTTTTCTGCGAATATTGTTACAGTGCTTTTTCCCATCGAAACAAAGTTTTTGTTCTTTGTATCTCTGCTTATGCATGTTACCAATCCCAGGAAGCCTCATTCTTCACACAGCTGCAACATACTCTTAATTTGTTTTTAACACTTCAGTCATCAGCTGCTTATTGCTGTTTTGTTTCTTTTTCTTATTTCAGTCACCAGTTGCCTCTTATCAGCTCACTGGGTCTGTTAAAAGACGGGCAAAACACCATCTTTGGCACATCAGGGATGAACTCCAGCTGTATTTAATCATGTACATTGTTAAGGACTAAATCCTTCAGATTTCTTGTCCCTGCTGTCAGTATTACTCACCAAAAGGAAAGCCCCAAAAGCTTGGTGTGGGTAACTGAGGTGTTACGCTTTACCTGTGCAGCTCCTGCAGGGCTCAGTGGAAAAGCTTCTTACAGACCTGGAGGAGTTGGCAAGAGCTGAGCTGTCTGATCATGCACAAATGTACATTGCACATCACTTTGACTTAGTTAAAATACCTAAATTTGATGCTTTGTTTACTGTTGCAGAGAGGCTGTGATGGAACAGGAGCAATGTATTTTGTGGGCTGTGGTTACAATGCCTTTCCTGTCGGATCTGAATATGCTGATTTTCCACACATGGATGATAAGCAAAAAGATCGGGAAATCAGAAAGTTCAGATACATTATCCATGCGGAGCAGAACGCCCTGACATTCAGGTAATAGGTTTATTTTTACTGCAGAGAAGAACGAGATAGTTTGGAAACAATTCCATGACAAATGCATGTTAAGCCCAGTGGGGAAGGTATATACCAGGCAGCCTCTCACTCACCTTCCCAGTGAAATGGGGGAAGCTTCTTGAGCAGCTCCTCACTGCCAGAATATGAATCAAAGCACTTGATTCAGAGTAGGCATTACTTATCAACAGCTGAAACATCTGTCTGTTTTCAACATTATTCTCATACTAAATCCAAAAGACAGCACTGCACCAGCTGCTGAGAAGAAATTAACTGTATTCCAGCCCAAACTAGGACAATATGTGATGTCACTGTAATGAACTGTGGTTTGCAATCACAGTCCTTTTTATGCAGAAGTTGGATGTGTATGGACACAGCTTCTCAGGTTTCTTCAGATTTCTTATATGAACTTGAGTTTTAAAGGATATTGTCTCCTTCAGTTATTCTTCAGATACAAACCACTGGCTCTCCTTCTTGCTATAACCCAAAATGAGGAAGTGTGGCAGTTGATGAAGCTTCCAACAATAATAGGATAGGTGTTGATCACAGGTAGTGAAACCAAACCAGATTCCATTGTGTATTTGTGCACTTAATTAGGAGTAAGTTGCTTCTGAGAGTAAATAATACTTCTTTGCTTGCTTTTTTGAGGTATCAAATTTGTCACAATTCAAAACTACCAAGATACAAACTCTGAAATTCCATTTTCTGACTGCTTGTAGGTGTCGAGAAATAAAGCCAGATGAGAGAAGCATGATATTTGTAACAAAATGTCCATGTGATGAATGTGTCCCTTTAATTAAAGGAGCTGGTATCAAGCAGATCTATGCAGGAGATGTTGATGCTGGAAAAAAGAAAGCAGACATATCCTATATGAAGTTTGGTGAACTTGAGGGTGTCAGCAAATTTACAGTAAGTGTCTAAATGTACTGTGTTCTACAAACTGGGGGCAGCATTGATGGGAGAGTAGAGTGAGCAGTCACCTGCAGCCAGCATAGGAGAGAGCTGTGTTGTTTAGTCAGGTGAGTGGAATTGGAGGTTGCTCTGTCACAATTCTGGGGTGCAGTGCTGTGCCATGTGCCAGAGGATGGGGCCAAGCCCCTCTGTTTTCTCTATCTACATGGAGGATTTCTCTCCAGCTTGCTGTTGTTGGAGGTGGTCTCTTCACATGGTGAAGTTCTCTCCAAGGCTCCCCTGTCACAGCATGGCAGCTGATTTGGGAGATCTCTCAGTGATTTTGTTGGCCCTTCTGGCAGCTCGCACAAGAGCTGCCGTGAGTTTTGAATGTGGCCAAGTGCACCTGCAGTCAGGGCACTCTCTGACAAATTGCAGCACTGTTGGTGTGAGCAGCCTCATTCTTCTCAAGGGAATTAATGTCTGCAGGTCTATAGCAGTTATTTGTCCTCAAAGCAAGTGTGTTCTGGAGGGAGGCCTTCATTCCCCACCTCACCCCTAGTCATCCCACTCAGTGAAGGCCTGTAGGCTACTTTCTCACTTTGCTTCTTATTCTGTCTTCTGGAAAAGTAAACATTTTCTTCTTCTTTTACCAGTGGCAACTAAGTCCATTGCACACTAATGCACTTGAATTCCATGACCTTACAGCCAGGGAAAGTAAGTATTTTTTTCATTAATTCATTTTAGGACTGAAATCAATAATGAGATCACATTTTAAACCAGTCTGATTCCCTCTGGGATTGTTTAGTCTTGATTTCAGTGAGTTAAATTTTGCTATTAAAAGTTTTCTGAGGTTTTTGAATAGATGAGCCAGCTGTAATAGGTAATAACTAACAGTAATTGGTGAACTAACTTGTAGCAAAATGCTTGGCATTGACACACATTACAAAATCTAGCAATGCTATTATGAAGGTCAGCAACATGGTGTTTGGCACGGAGATCGTTTCAGACTGCTTGATCATGTTTTAAAGTGTGTTCTAGAAAGACTTTTTAGATTGTGTTCTATATAGAGTACCATTAATAATTAATAATAGAGTACTATTATTTTTCAATAGAAATTGGACTGGACTCCTTCACATCATTTATATATGTTCTGCTGAACATTTTGGTGCTTTTATATTTGTGTATATATATGCCCATGTATAATATAAAGGTCACAAAATCCTTGTTGACAGGCACCCCTGTAGCAAGGGAGTGACATCATTTCAAAACAGAGTTTAGGTAAATCTTACTTGGAGCTTTTTTGTTCTACAGAAGAGACCCACCATAGATGTCTACTGTCTGCTACCAATCCTTAAAATGTTACTCATCCAGAAGGGAAAAGAACATGGAAAATGGCAACTAAATTATTTTTGTGCTTCAGGCATTAAGATATGGTGTAAAGATGCATTGATACTGTGCTAGGAGCATAAAAAAGACTGAAGGTAGATTTTGTGGCACACAAATAGCCACGTACTCCAAGTCAATTCCTATCACATACTGAGATACATTAGTGGAGAGGTACTTCCTTATAGGTTGGGGGAGGTGGGAGAAGAAAGGGCTCAGAGTTGTGTTTCTGGCATTAGTGATCACTGCAAAATGCTAGGGCTTGTTTGTCCCTCTCTCTCGTAATGGTTTTTAGACCCAGCTGGAGAAAGATTAATCCTGGGGTACTTAGTTTGGCAACTTTTAACAGGGCTCATTTCTCTAACAGTTTTCTTTAATGGGATGTGCCTGCATTTTCAATACTGAACTGGTTTAAGTTCCTCTCTTTCCTTGGTGTACCCTTCCAAGCTATGATTATTGCATGTTCCTCTGCGAGGGGAAGACAACCTCCACCCCATTCTCCATCCCCAGTGTTATCCCAGCGTGCCTGTCCATGTTGAGTGTTAGGCTATGCTTGCTGTTGTATTAATGCTCCATGCATGTTTTTTTCTTTAGATGGAGTCCAGAAAACAAAATCGCTGGATGACCAGCAGCACCAAAGCAAGAAACTGTGTCTTGGTCATTACTGAATAATTAAGCACTTCCTGCAGTCTTGCTTCATACTTTTTATAATACAGCCTGTTTGCAC
Source organism: Thryothorus ludovicianus (assembly GCA_013397245.1). Classification (NCBI taxonomy): domain Eukaryota; kingdom Metazoa; phylum Chordata; class Aves; order Passeriformes; family Certhiidae; genus Thryothorus; species Thryothorus ludovicianus. The sequence goes on from VZTB01009268.1 coordinate 828,439, forward strand.
TTTCAAATAAGGAAGAGTTTTATTTATTGTTTGGAAAGTGGATTTTAGAATAAGTTTATTTATGATGTCTTTAGTGTTTTACAGCGTTACCTGAAGGTCTTTTTAATTTAGAAACTCCTGGCGAAAAAAAATGCTGCTTGTATTTTCTGTGAAAGTAACTGGGTGGCTGATCATTTTTAACACATTAAAAAATATATACTGAAATTTCATTGGTGGTAGATCAGAGTAATAATAAAATGGTGTCTTGTTTGCTTGGGGTATGGATTGAGGGAATGGATTTATAAGTTCTGGTCTAGCAAATGGCAGAAATAAGCCGTAGTTCTTCAAATATAATCGTCAAGGGACTCTTCTAGGAAAAGGTAGGTAAATAATCACCAGCAACTATCTCTGTTCTTGAAAGTGGCTTTTGCTTCTCAGTCTGCTTCTCAGTATAATGGACACAAAACCATTGGGATAGCAGTCATTGCTAGCTAAATGATTTGGAGACCAATCTCATCTCTCATGCACACTTTCTACCATAGCAGCAGAGCTGTTTAGTTTTGCGGTACTTGTTTTGCTTCTCTGTGTGCTTCCTCACATGCAGTCCATCTGAATTAATGAAGACAAAGATTAGCTTTGCTTTTTCTCAGCTTCTGGAGGCAGGCATAAAAACATTTAGCGGTATGCATCCCTCCAGCACCTACATACCTGTGAAGATTGCCAGTGTTGAGGTTTTGTTAATCTTCACTGACAGGCTCCTTGGACTACAGAAGCTGATAAATCACCATTGTTTCTTAGATAGGATGATCTGTACCAGTGGAATAGCCCAAATCTTTTCAGGTGCACATCTCTTGGATGACTACAATACCAGGGTGACATTGAAACAGCCACTGAAACTGCAATCTAGTGTTGTTGCTAGTTTTGAGGGGGCAAGTAATGCATAACCAGAACAAAGAGCTGTACCCAGAATCTTTTGATTCCCATCTGTTTCCTGCTTTGAATCTGACCTCTGTTTGTTTTAACAGATGTTCCAAGACTTTCTGTTCACTCCTCTGCTGAGCTCTCCAGTACAAATACCTTAAATCTTTTTCTGCTCTTGCTGGTAGGATATGTAAACAGCCCTTTCCCAGTTCCTTCCTGCATTGTGTCTTTGCTGCCCTTCTTAAAGTCCTGGAAAGGGAATCATGTCTTAAAATGCATCTGTAGGTTCTTTTTGTTTCTTTTAGGAACTAGATAGCAGGATTGTAACTGGATAGTGTACACTGTCCAAATTAGAATAAAAAGTCTGTCATAGTCCACCCACTGAAACCTTCTTGTTTCCATAATCCATTGGCAATGCTCATCTACTTGAAGTGGAAGCAAGGGAAAAAACAGGGCCAGATTTAAGACCCCTTCAATAGTGATCATTTTGCTGGTATCAAAATCAGTAAGATCTGTATCTTCATAGGAACAGCTGAAATTGAAAATCCCCTTAAACATTATAGAAGGCCTGGTTACCTGGAGGAGTAAATTAAGTCAAATATGACACAAATGAAATAACTACACTGCGGTGAATGCTGCTGGTAATCTCTGCCTTTAATTTTAATTACTTTTTTTTTTTAAATAAGATTTTTTTTTTTCCTGTAAAGCTTGGAAACTTGGAGTCCCTTGTAAGGCTGAAGGCTTGAAAACCTGGCTTTATTTCTGTCGTCTTATATTCTACAGATTCTTCCAGAGGCTCAAGAATTTCTGTAGGCTCTGACTGTCAGTATAACACTACTTGAAATTTTACTGGAATTACAAAGTACAGACTTTATTTTGGCCAACAGTAGCAATGCAAATGGGGTTCCTCTCTCAGGCAATGGACTCTGTAGGTGCTGCTCTGCTTGTCTGCTTACCAGGGAAAGCCACAGAATACTGGACATCTGCAGTGCTTATTTTGCAAATCAACTCTAGGACGTTTGTTTCTTAAATAAAAACTGCAAAGTATTTACTCAAGAAATGTCCAAGTTATATATTTTGTACATTGTATGAAATTTCCATGTGCATTTTGAGACTCATTCATTTCAGAACAATCATTTTAATTGCAGGTATTAACTATCAGTAATAATTTGGCCTCCTGACTGAGAATTACAGAAATTCTCTTGTTAATTGTCTGCCTTACAGCAAAACATGCTTCCTGCTAATAAATTGATCTGACAGTAAGTACTAAAGTGTACCTTTAAGTGCTTTGGGTTATTAGGAACATGACAGAGTGCTTTGGAAATCTCACACTCCTTACAGGCGTGGTACTGTTTGCTGAGCTCTAACACCTCCCTCTGCTCTGCCTGAAGAATTTGTATCAACCTGAGACTGTGCCTCCTTCCAGCCCCGGGAAAGGGCTGGGATCCCTTTCCTTTTCCTTGGCCTGTGGGGATTAATTTCCTCTTCCTCAGGAGAGTGGGAACTGCATCAGGGAGCACTGCAAGCTGCCACCTCCACAGCCTGTTCCTTGGTTGGAGAGGATCAAAGTGGATGAAGATTTGACCATCCAGCAGTAAAGCTGGTCCCTGCCTGGCTGCCCTGGGCTCCTGTCGGGGCACAGGCCGTGCCCCAGTTCGCAGTCACGGCGGAGCAGGGCGGGATCGCTGCCAGGGCACGGTTAGGCTGTGGGGCAGCCAGCCTGCACCATCCAGTGGGTGATGCTGGGGCTCTGGCCCACAGGAACTGTCACATCCACCTGGTTCCAGCCTGGGCATTGGGACTGAGGGCCTGATAGCCAGTGGGGTGTGTCATGGCTATTCCTGCAGTTAGTTTTCCTGTTAAGCTGAAAACAGTCCAACTCATTGCCCTCCAAGGCTGGCTGCTGTCACAGAGCCACATACAGTAAGTGGGGACAGATGGGAGGTGCATTTCAGAAGTGCTCTTGAACTGAAATATCATCGTAGACCACAGTGGGCAGTCAGTGGGACACAGCCAGCCTGGCAAAGGCACAGGCTTCCCAGAGCCGTGTTTAATGTGAGGACTACTCTGAAGGGCTTTGTAATCCTCTAAATAGGTTTCTTTGTTTCAGCTTGTAAACCATACTCCAAATATCTGGCTTTAATTTGTTGGATCCAGTAAGTGACATTGCTTGGAGAATAGGAAAGCAAAGAAGGCTCATGGTATGTGCTGATTTCAAATAGATCTGGGTTACTGTTGTATCGGGCTTGTGTGGCAAGGTTTTGGTAGTGAGTGGCTTCTGGGGTTGGTTCTGTGAGAAGCTGCCAGAAGTTCTGCCTGTATCTGACAGACCCAATGTCAGCCCACTCCAGGATGGACAAACTTCTGGCCAAGGCCAAGCTCAGCAGCCACTGCTATGGTGCCAGTGGGGAAAAGCTGCACCATTGCAGCCAGAGAGAGGAGTGAGAATATGTGAAAGGAACAGCCCTGCAGACACCAAGGTCAGTGGAGCAGGAGGAGCAGGATGCGCTCCGGGCGCCGGAGCTGAGATTCCCCGGGAGTCTGGAGCAGACCGTGGGGAGCAGAGATTGCCCCAGAGCCCGGGGAGCTCCACGGGGAGCAGAGATCCCCCCGCAGCCTGTGGAGAACTCCACGCTGGAGCATGTGAATGCCAAAGGGGGCTGTGACCCTGTGGGAAGCCCGTGCTGGAGCAGGGTCCTGGCAGCTGCTGGGCAGCAGTGGGAGAGGAGCCCCTCCGGAGCAGGTTTGCTGGCAGCACTTGTGACCCACAAGGGAGCAGTTCGGGAAGCAGCCCGAGGGAAGGATGCGTGTTGGAGAAGTTCTGTCGCCCGTGGGAGGCACCCCACGGTGGAAGAGGGAAAGACTCGAGGAGTACCCTCCCTGAGGAAGGAGTGGCAGAGACAGAAGCGACTGTGACAGAACTGTGACTGATCACAGTTCCTTTTCCTCTTTCCCCTGTGCTGCTGGAGGGGAGAAGGTAGACAATTCGGGAGTGAAGTTGAGCCCGGGAAGGAGAGAGGAGTAAGGGGAAGTTGTTCTAAGTTGTGTTCATTTCTCATTACCCTGCTCAGATTTGACTGGCAATAAATTAAATTCATTTCCCCAGCGCGGCCGCCCCGTCCCGCCGGCAAAGAAAGGCCGGGAGAGGGCGATGTTGGCAGGGAAATGCCCGGCGAGGCAGCCCGGGGAGCGGGACCCAGGGAGTGCCGGGCTCCACCGGGATGCCTGGACTCACGGCACGCCAGACTCCGGCCCAGGAGCCGCTCCAGCTCTCGTCTACCTCATAAAATTTATATTGTGTTATTTACATATATTATATTAGTGCAACAAATGTCTTAGGGCTGGGTGTGTAAAGATAGTGAGGCCACACTCTTTACAGTGGATCCCAGTGACAGGAGCATGGAGCAATGGGTACACACGAAACACAGGGATTTCCATCTGAATATGAGGGGGAAATTCTCTATTGTGCGGGTGACAGAACACTGGAACAGGCTGCTATGGAGTCGGCTTCCCTGGAGACACTCAAAACTCACCTTGGCACAATTGTCTGCAACCTGTGTCTGCTTTAGCAGAGGGGTTGGACAGGGTGGTCTCCAGCAGCCCCTTCCAACCCCAACCACTCCATGGTTCTGTGACTCTGACTGGTACCCAGAGAGTCCTGCTGCTGTGGACAGAGCAGGACAAAGGTGTGCTGATGCTCATTGTAAATGTCTGAACACTCAAAGCAGCTCAAACCTCATAAATGGGAAGAGGGAAATCGTGGCTGGCACACCTGCTGTGTAGGTAAAGGGCCTTCTCACTTGGTATGCAGCAGCACAGGCTTCACCATGCTTGGGCTGGGAACAGACATGCCGAGGAAAATGCTGAGCATGGCTTTTTCCTTGGGGTATTTTGCAGTGTGACATTTATCTTCTGCACCTCAAGTATCAGCTGTTTGTACAGGAAATTTTCCACTTTGATTTCCCAGGGAGCCAGGCTCTGCCTCAGGAGTGGGTGGCTTCCTGTAGCTATAGGACCATTTTTGGTGGGATGGGGTCTGTTTCAGCTTCAACGTGCTCCTCAGTGGCACAAGACAGGTATACTAACAGCTAAGCCTGACTTCTTCCTCCTTCTTCACTCTCATTGCTCAACTATCTGTACTTTGACTCCAGTGAGGTCACCTCACTGCTTTGCCAGTAAATTTTCCACCAGGGCAGTTAAATTTCAAACTTGGAGGAAAAACAAGTGGTTGAAGAAATGTGGGGAAACCATGAAGCACTTGAACAATAACTTCAGCAAGAGTCAGGCCTTAGGGACATGTCACAAAAATGCCAGCACAGACACATTTCCTCCTCCCCAATGTTATTTCAGAGCCACCTGAAAGACGTATGTAAGATAGTGTGAAGGCCAGTGCATTCACCTTCACTTAGTCTTTCATTCCTATTGCGGGGCAAGACAGATTTAGCTAGAGAAAACAAAAGCCAGCAGGAAGCAGAGGAGCTTAACTGCATGGCTAGAAGTGATATGTATTAGGAGGAGAGCTGGGTCTTTTGTTGAAATGAACATATGTCTCTCCTCCCTCTGCAATGCCTGTCATCCCCTGGGACATCTTGCTTTCTTTCCTTCAAGTCCCCAGTGTCACTTTCCTTTGAGCCTTTGACAGAAAGGCTGTCAGCCCACAGCAAGAACCTGCTCTGAGCTAATTGTGGCTCTGCCCTTGACGTTCCTTGGGGCACAAGGCGAGTTCATCTGTGAATATAAATTTTCCCCCACACCCAGCTTTAAAATGGGGAGGAGATGCCTTTCTCCACTTCCCCCTTGGGATTTCAAGAGCCCTGCTCCTTGCAGGCTCCCGCTTGTCCCAGGCACACAGAGCCTGTTGGGTATCTGACCATCTGCCTGAGCAAAGGCCAGATTTGTTTGCTCCCTGCTGGCTGCCGGGGCAGGGCTGTGCCGGGGTGTGCCGAGAAGCCAACCCTGACTGCGTGTTTGCACAAACAGATGCAGCGGGCTCTGCTTTGACAACGGTATTTTTAAATCCACTCCAAAAGCTTGTCAAGCCAGCTGTTCTACAAGGGAGTTGAAGGGCACTGCCAAAGCTGAGCGTCAGTAGAGGCAATGTACCCAGCAATTTGGAAATAAAGGGCTTCTGTTCATAAGAGTTGAGTAAGGCACTTCATGGCCCCAAAGACAAGGTTCTGTCTTCTTCATGCACTCAGAAGAAATAACTCTATTCACTGGCAGACTGGTAGCTCTCCCCAGGAGAGCTGCTTTGAGGATTTGGGTGGGGTTTATTTCTTTAACTGTGAGGAGCTGGGCTATGATGCCATGACTGGGTTGGTGTCATGTAGCCAAAATCTGTTCCTACCTGTCACCTTGGTAGTCAGATGCTGGTTGTGTCCAACTGCTTGTCAAAGCTCAACATGCTGGAGATGTCTGCTGGCACAGTGTGGCGACTAAAATACGTAGGTTGCATTTTTGGCTGTGGACTATGACATTTGGAACTTTCATTCCCAAATCTGTGCTTAGGGGAGAGGCTGTGAAGAAAAGCACACCGTATCCCATGGCTCTGTGGGCCAAGGTGCAAAACAGGTACACGGAGGGAGGGAGGAGGTTGAGGCCGTGTGGGACTCCTGGCCATGCCTGATGTGCCGCGCCACAGCCGGGGCCTGCAGCCACAGACAGCGCGGGCAGCGCGGGGCTTTCCTGGGCCAGTGCTCCGCACCAAAGCCCTTCCAGCGGCTGCCGGTGCCCGCAGGGCGATGGAAACAGCCCCTCTGGCAGCAGTGGTGCCGGGCCGAGGCACGCCACTGTCTCACGGGCTGTGCTGGCACCCACCCGGCCCTGTCCCAGCGCGCCGTCATTCCCGGGCCGGGGCCGGGAGCTGCGCCCTGCTGGGCCAGGGCTGGCGGCGGCCCCGGCACAGGCCGCCCTCGACGCGACACAGCCTGAGGTGGAAAGGTTATTTTTACCGCGGCTTTGGAAAGCCCCTCGCAACCAATGCCATCGGAAGGGGGCTGTTGTTTGATTGGTTTTCCTCCTCTCCCATTTCTGAGAAGAGAGGCCAGCTCAAGGCAGGCGCCGGCAGCAGCACCGTGAGTCAGGAGGGCTGGGCTGGGCTCACCGCCGGCCTCTCCTTGGGGTTCCCGGGGCGGCTGGGCCGAGTCACGGCCCTGTGAGACGCTTGGCTTAGAGCTGAGCCACACGGCCAAAACTGCTAACCTTGTTTTGGGATCCCAGGTTGCCTGCCCAGCTCCAGCCGTGCTCAGAGCTGGCTTGGGCTGCTGGCACCTTGTGGCCTTATTCCTCAGACTCTGAGGAATTGGAGTCTTCACTGGGGACAAGGCTTCCCTTCAGCATGGGCTGGGATGGCAGGGACTTTAGCTCCCTCCCTCTCTTCCCCAGCCCACAGCAGCTCTTGCTCTCAGGATTGCCTCTCACCATGGGGCTAATCCTCTCACTGGAGGCTCTGGGATTCCTTATACTCAGTCCATGGAAACCTGCATCTTTATGCAAGAGCACTTAGTCGAGGAGCGGGAGAGTTTTATACTTTTATGTCACAGAGGCCAAAACCTGTATCCTCTCTGCCTCATAACAACTTTCACCGCCAGGCATAAGATGTTCTGCAGGAAGGTGCTTTCAGCCAAAATGTTGAAGTTCTTCTGCTTCAGAAAGAGAAATGAAGCATTTGTTGGCCCAGAGAAAAAAGCTTCTCTAGTGACCAAACATCACTGCACCCCTTGGAAAGAGGCCTGGGTTCTCTTAGCCCTGCTCCAATTTCACAAGAAAGAACAAAGCACATGCTAGAGAACAAATGGGATCTGGATCTCCTTTTCCTCTTGTGAGTGCTGTTATCATTAGATAACAGCAGAGGCCCAAGTCATTCTTTCCTTCTCATCTGATCTTGTCTCTGGAGAATGCAGATTAAGAGGCTCAAGAGGTCTTAACGCCCACATTTGTGGAAGGCCAGAGTCCTTGGCCTCTCCCGGGTTCACACCTGCTGCTGTACTCAGCAGGACACTCTGAGGAGCCTGTGGCTGCTTCCAGTCACATTTTCCTGATTTCAGCACAAGCTGCCCAAATCCCCTGACAGAAGCTTATTTCAAAGATTCCTGGCACTCTGCTGTATCAAATAAGGTTTGACATTGCAGGATCGTACATCGTATGTTGGCAGAGATTCATTCATGCAATCCAAACCCCTTGAATGCTCTGTGTGGAATGGAATGGAGAGGCTTGCTCCAGCTTCTTTATCTTTCCAGTTTACAATCTTTGTTCCTGCCTTCACCCTGATGAACCACGTCCTGCAATTACACAGCCTCCTCAGGTAGTAATTTCAGACAAATTGTGAGGTCCTGGTGGGAGTACTTGCTTGGGCAGAAGAACCACCTTGACTGAATTCATTGAAGGAAATTGGGAGTTCTGTCATTATTTCAAAGTCACATGAAAAAATACCTCCTTTTCATTTAATTAGAGATGTGTCCCCACCTGCTGTGAAATATTATGGTGCTTAATTTCATCTTCACCAATTTTTATGCTTTTATTTTTTCAAAGATATAAGCACAGTGAGCTTGAGGAAGACTACTTTGAGATGTGTTGTGTGATCTGCAGGACCAGATTCTGGTAAGACAAGCTGCAAGGGCCCTGGCATGTGTTATTTTACCTGTAAGAGCACTTCTTCCTCCCCCTCTTGCAGACACACACACACAGATCCCCTTTTTCACACGCCCTCCTTACCATTACTTTCTCATGTGGTCCAAAGGCTCCTTGCCCTGGAAAAGGCTTCCTGTGCAGGGCCGGGGCCCATCACTGATCCCTGTTGGCCTGACACACCTGTGCCTACACAGACACCAGGGTGTAGCCTTGCTCCTCATGGTACCACCAGGTTTGGATCTCTTCAAGTGCTCCTCTGTGTCCAGGCCATGCAGACAGAGCACTCACAGCATGACCTCTCTTGGACTCTCGGGGCACCTCTGTGTGGGTCACGCTCCCTTCGTCAAGGGCAGGCATTCCCCAGCAGCTCACCGTGAGACACTTTTTCCTAACCCGGGCCGGAAGCCCAATGTTCTCATGTGACTCCACAGGCTGAGGCAATGGACACGTGTCTCTGTGTTAATCCAGCCCTGGAGACCGGCCCCACCCCAGGAGCTCAGAACACAGCCAAGCACCCTTCGGATTCAGGCTCCAAATCTCAGAGGATCAGACTTAAATGGCTGTGTCTGAGGACTGCGATTCCAGAGATGCTCCTTTATCGACCTGCAAGTGACCACTGCCAGCAAACACCACCCACAGGGTGGGGTGAGGCTCTTGGCCAGGCTAAACTGGGCTGGGGCTGGGGTTGCCAGACCCCTGCCAGCCAGGGCTGCAGAGGTGATGCTTCAGAGAGCTTTGGCTCCGAAGGCAGTGCTCATCTCTCTCCATCTGCTGAAACCAGCTGGCAAAGGAGAGAAGGAATTTAGCACTGTATGAAGTCTGGCTATCCAGACAGGCAAGAGAGAAAAAAACCCAGAGACAGAAATAAAGGGTGATCAGTAATCATGCTTTTAATAGCTTGTAAATATTTTTTTTTAAATTCCAGGCAACTAAGATGTACATTTGTTGTGTGTATCTGACATCTGAAAAAAAAATATGAGACCACAATCTGTTCTGTTTCTTCCCTTTTCTAGAGCACATAAATTAAAGTATCAGTCACCTCAATATACAACAGTTTAATGAAAGAAAAGGGCTTGTTCTGTTTTTGCAATTCAGTGTCACCTATTACCTGAAGCATTAGCTAGAGTTTTAACTAGAGAACTTTCTTACAGCAAATAGGAAAACTCAGAACTTAGGCCGTCCAGAAAAATTCAAGAAATTTCCACTCTCTGCTTTCAAACTCCACTTCCTAGTAAAGCATCAGAATAACATTTTCCTGCTAGAAAACAAAAGACCCCAAAAACTCTTCAAACACACCAGGGAAACACTGTCTGTACCGCAGAGCTTATTAAACTGGAAACATTAACAGTGCTACAGTCTCCTCTTCTGCAACTTTAACGAAGAATCTGAATTCTCATCAGGATGATCAAGGACAGAAAATGCCAGACTGCAGGTGGCCTCTGGTGCCTGTTGGTGCTCAGTACCAGCATTTACTGGATACTGTGCTCTCAGGCTCAGGTCTGGCTGAGGCCTTTTCATGATTCCCTTGCTGAACTCAGCTCAAGCCCACCTCGCACAGCCAGGATTGGAAATTCAGATGGACAGACACGAAGGACCCTCCTGTCACGCTGGTGCTGAGGCTGAGCCCATGTCACAATTCAGCCAAGTAGTTCTGGCTTCCACCCAGTATTCCTGACTATGGATGGTTTCCATAGGTGCAGGATCTCTTTATCAGCAATACAGCATGACCTTTGATGGAGGGACATTGCCCTTGCCTTTTCCCATTACGGGGCACGTGAACACTGTGTACATGGGGCTGCTCCTCATGAGACTGCTGGGAGCTGGTAGGAAAAGCAGCACAAGGTAGATCACACACAGAGAAATGGGAGTTAGGCAGAAACAGCTCAGATGGTTGATATATCCATCTGTCCCTAGCACTGAATAGAAAACCTCTGATCTAGGGGGAGAAAAAAGATGAAAGAACTCGAAGTAAAAATGTGACCTTGACTGCTTTTTCATCTTCCATAGTTTTGCCTAAAGAACCTCACCTATAAGTGCAGCTAACTCCAGAGACCAATGTACTCTTTCACAGTCTTGTGTGTGTGCAGTGCTAGAACCAAGTCACAACTACAGGTGTGAAGGAACAATGCCACAGTCCTCGGAAGACCTGCTCTGTGCACTTGCCAGAGCTTGAGTTTGCTGATAAAGTTAAGCAAAGAGGTTCATTCTTCTTGAGAAGAAAAAAAGATTTGTCAAACCAGCTTCTATAATAGAGAGATTCTAAACTGACATAAATAATTATAGTCTTGATTAAAAACAATATATTATTCTAGATTTTTGGTTTTTTAGTTCTCATGTAAAACCCCTATACTCTTGACATCTAGGAACAAAGACAAAATAAAAACCAGGCACTTGCTGCGCCTTCTCAAGCACTATTGTGGTGTTTAAGGGACACAGAGGAACTTAACAACTGAGATTAATGCCTACAGTGGGAAACAAGAGGTGTTCTTCATGCCGTTGGCTTTTTCAAGTCTCGGATTTGCTTAATCAGGTAGTTCTTCTCATCAGTGAATTGTTCGTCGTCCGTCCTTTCCTTCTGGAAATTGCTCAGAAACTCAATTAGCTTGGGTTGGTTTTTCAACAGGATCTCCACAATAGGCTGTGTTTTGTTTGGACTGGCCACAAAAACCTAACATGCAAACAAAATCAGGCACAGAGAGATAGCGAGGGGATGGGGACAGAGAGAGAGATAGAGGAACATCAGTCACGCCATCTCCATAAGTTACTTTCTAACAAGTCAGCCGAAGGCTGGCAGATACTCTAGTGCTGCACACCTTGTCCCAGGGCAGTCAGACAGGAGTTCAAACATGTTGGTTTGACAGCAAACTGAAGCAAAACTATGCCCACGTGTGGTATCGCTTCCCTTTCATTTTGCTCTTGGGTAACAAAAACTTCTGACTGTAAACCCAGCTGTTGAGAGGGAGCTATCAATTCTCAGCCTCTTCCCACCCACAAGACAAATACACAGAAATTAATTATCAGGAGAACAGAAAAGCTTTGTGTCAGTATTGATATCATTTCCATATTAAACCAGGCCTAAAATTAGACTTGCCAGCTTTGTTTTGGTTTGGAAAAATATGTCAGAGGCCTCACTTCCCTCTGCCTAATCCATTCATGGGAGCATGGAAACTTACAGCAGCAGGAGCAGGAGAGTTGTGGTGTGCCCAGCACCTTTGCAGCCCTTGCTGACCAGAGGAGTGCAGGAAGGTGACATGAGACACAGATACTCACCTGGCACAGCCAGCCCAGCACTGTGGCCTTACTGGCCTTCTTCAAGGCTCTGATATTTCCTCCTGTAATCACTAAAGCTGCAGTTTTCCAGCTCTGAACATGACCCCCTATGCCACAACACTCTTTCTTTAACATTTTCTCTGGGTTGAGTGCAAACCTAAGGCTGGTTGCGAAGGGCAGCGGTGAAAGGCTCCTTCAGGGACCTGGGGATGGCCCGGAGCTGGGGCTCAGGGGGCAGATGGGGCGCGGGGCTGGCAGTGGGAGCACACGAGCAGCACAGCCCGGCCACCCCGGCAGCAGCTCCCACGTGTGGCTCGCCCCAGGGTTACCATGGCTGGTCAACAAACGCCGCCCGAGCGCTTGTGCAACGACAGAAATAACTCCAGTTATTCTCTACCCGATGAGAAGAAATTAAGGATGGACAGAACTGGAAAGAGGCCAGTTTCCCTGCAAGCCTGTCCAAACCAGAATGAAAACAAACATCTGCTGACAGTACAGAATGGCATGTTGTCCTGCCGAGCACAGGCGGCACCACCGCTGGCTCCTGATCTGGGGCTCTTCTGCAGGTCCCTTTGTCCCCCCTGTGGCCCACAGAGAAGCCTGGGCCACATCCAGCTGCTCAGGGAGCAGCTGTGCTACCTGATGAGGAACACGCACACTCTGTCCCTGGGGGCTGTGCTACAGCCTCTTGTCCCTGAGACCACACCTGGTCAAAGCTGGGGTAGGGTTCAGACTGGACCCACTCTTAGGCTGCATACTCCAAAATCAGAGGGTGTTATACAAGTGATGGGGAAAGTGCCACATCAGGGGAACATATGGAAGGAGTGGGGTTCAACACGCACCAACAGTATCCCACTGAGTACTTCTGCTCAAACAGGAAGCTAGAGGTACTTTTTCATTTCACAAAGGTGAGGCAAAGCATCTGCTCTTAAACCCTGACATCCTGATGCTAGAATAGTCTTAATCTCTGTCTATGCTTTTTGTCTCCTCTGGATCTCTCCTCCTCAGTCTGCTGCTAGGAGACCCTGCTGCAAGGTACTTTGCCCTCTGCTATGCAGAAAGAGCTGCAACTTCTGCCATGCTGGGTGAACACTCACCAAGTGTATGACAAAGTTTTCCTTGATCTAGTGTTCAGGCCATGGCCCCAGTGACAGTACATAATTTACAGTTATTCACACAGGCCTCAGCCTTGCCCTTCTCTAATTACCCTGAGCTACCATCCTAAATGATTCCTTTTTATTCCCATTTGCCACCTACAACTTCTCAAGTGCAGCACTGACAGCCTTCACTGCCAAGGATCCCTTCTGAGCAGCCACTTTCCTGCATGATGCCCAAATCAGGAAAAGAGGGCATAGCAGGGATAAATCTGCCTGTGGCCAGTTCACAGCTCTCACTACACCTGAAGGTCTGCAGCTGCAGCACCTGAGAGCAGCATCTCCTCCTTTGCAAATGACTTTGACACACTGCTATTGATGCATTGGTTCCCCTTAGAATGGGAGAAAAAGGGTTTGGGGATATAAATCTGAACGTACTTTGCAGCTTTCCAGTCTGTGCCTTATCTAGGGAACATGAATCTTGAGATCTGAGTATGGACATTTGGCTCTGGATGAGGCTGCAGCTCTCCATGCTCTCAGCTGGAGCAGCCCCAGGATGCAGCTCCCTGTGTGCTGACCTACAGCAGGTGATCATGGGTCCTGGAGCACTTCCAGGATTTGGACTATGATAAGCCCTCAGTCATTTGGATGAGCTGTCTTGGGGAAAAGCAGGATGTAAGCCTACAAGCAGGGATTTTCAGATCTTCATAAGAAATTTTTATTTTGGAGTTCAGTTCCCCTGTTGGTGATGAGGAGAAGAAACCTTCAAATACACTGGCAGGACCCACATGTTCAGGAATCATCTGATGACAATGCAAATGGAAGCCATCAAAGACGACCTGACCCTGAAGTGCTAAACATCTTCCTTCAATGAATATTAGTTCTCTCTAATACTTATCTGAAGGGTGACTCTCAAAATGAAGAAATGTAAATAATTCTTGTTGTAAAAGCTCTCTGCTCTGCAGACAGAACTGGAAGGTTGGTGGTAAACCTAGTAAATAGCATTTCATATTGGACCTACCACTGGTATTACCATAGCAAATAATAAAGAACTTAGTTTCATAGAAGCCATCACATCCTGTTTATCTTCCTGCTCAATTATTTATAGATTACAATCTTGCCCTTGCAAAACTGGCAAAGTGAACATTCAAACAAAGATCATCTCAACTGCCAGTCTTGCTCAGTGTCAACAGAGACTGGTAAAGAGAGAATGTTCAAGGACCAGAAAATTCCTGAAATGTTATTCAATACTTTGGCTAAGCAAACAAAATCAATTCTGCCAGTATCAACTGACCAGTTTCACAGAGCCCAGGAACAGGACCACCATGAGACTTTATTTTAAAAGGATCCCTTTCATCCAGAACTCTGCATTGACATAGAGAAGGAGATCAATCCCTAAAAACAGGAACATTATTAATGCTAAAATGAAGTTGGATCAAATCACAGAGAACTTAATTTCACCTGTGGTTTTATTAGGAAAGGATATACGTTCTAGAGCACTAAATTCAGCTAGACGAGAGAGACAGAGACCCAAAATAAAGACAGTACCATATAAAAATTCCAGCTCTAAATATAGCTGTCTCAAAATAGAGACAGCTCCATTTCATGAGTATTTGCAAAAGGCTTGGGATGAAAATCAACTCTTAAGCTTCAAAAGTTGTCCAAAGTGCAATTGTTGCTGCCTTCTCCATTAGAAGTCCTAATGTAGTTCTTGAAACAAACATCAAAATTACTTGACTAGAGAATTATTTCCTTATCAAGAATAACCAGGCATTACCACCTTGTGGGGCAGCAGCAGAGCAGGAGCAATTACAGGATGCCCTGGACTGAGTATCTCAGGACTTACTCTGGGGTCACCCACAATGTCACTGTCAGGACACTGCACACACAGAACACACATGGTTTGTGCTGCTTATAGCACAATGCTTCACATAATAATCCTTGTCCTTTAGATTATCCAGCTGAGAAACAGAGAGGACACATTCCCACAAACACGGCCTCAGCCTCGGACCAAGAGCAAACCGTCAGCACGGTCAAATTGTGTGAGGCCGTTTGCAGAGCAAGCTCCAGGAGGTAGCTCGTAATGTGCATGAAAGAGAATGGAAAAATGAAACTGAGGTCACAAAACACAGTGTACCCATTCTATTTTTAGATTTAAACAGTAAAATATATCTTGCTAAATGTCTCCTTACGAGCAGGAAAGTCACATAATCCCAGCTCACCGCTACAGGGTGTTTTCCTCAAAACCAGCAAATTGTTTATGTGAAATCCAAGAGATCTGTTCCTATCCTTTCTTTTTGAATATGTGAGGTCAAAGGAATCCCTGCACCATGTTCACGTACATCTGAAAGATACAGCCTCCCCTACAACAGGCAAACTCGAACACTAACAGAACACATCACAAACCCACCAAAGGAGCAGGAGAGCCCTTCCCAAAACACAATCCCCAAAGCATGTGTGCTCAAGACAGACACCTCTCCACCGAAATCAATGCAGAGAGGAACCAGTGACTCTCACAGCCTACAACTCTAAATGATCCCCTTGGATTATTTACAAAGGAGGAGGGAAGGGGTGAGATGTGTTAGCTTTTCCTCATGATTAAATACTGGGTAATCCTTATGCATATATTGCCTGGGACATCCAGTTTTACAAAGCAGCTGCAGACCTTTAGGATGGTGCTGCAAGGCAGAAGGTCCATTTTTTTCAGGCAAATGAAGAGAAGGGGTTGGAGTTAGGAGAAAGGTCAACCATTTTCTAAAAGGAGAATGGAAAGAGTCACTGCAAGTGGGCACACTGTCTTGATTTTCCCACTCATAGTAAGTTGATTAATTAAATATTCTCAGAGCTTGGGGGTATTGGCATTTTCAGTCACAAAATGTTCCTGCAAAATAAATTTGCACTAGAAGTGCTCATCGCTTTCATCTCTTACAGTTTCAAATCTGTAATAATTAGAAATTGCCTCAGGGAGTAAGAGTCATAAGCCTTTTTTTGGGTCAGCTGGGGCATGGGAGTGTTGAGATCTGGATGCTTACAAAACAAACACTTTTTCATTTCAACTGTGTCTAACTGGTGAAACATCTAAATCAGGTAATTTAAACCTAAATCTTTTGGCAGCTCAGACAGAGCAGCAAGTATCCACTTTTCAGCAACCTTTGATTCCAAATCACTGTGGTTAGTCTACTGTAATTTCAGCCAGGACTGCATAGGTATTTTGCAAGCATAATTTAAAAATGCAGGCAGTTTAAAATTTATGAGATTAGAAGCTGAGGACAAGATTCCTCTCCCAGTTACATTAACATGGAATATTACAGCTGACAAGAGAACCAGGCTGAGGGACACAAACCCAGAAACAGGAGGCAGGGACACTGCAGAACAGGGCACAAACAGCCAGTCTCTTAAATATGTGAGGATTTCAAGTAGTTCTTAAGAAGTTGGAAATTAATTTAAATAAAATCAGAGGGAAAAGAGCTTCTCTGACCCTCTGTACAAAGCTAATTCACAATGCAATTTTCTGTAACAAACTCTGTAAGGACCATCCCTCTGTGGAGGACCTGGATGCTGCTACATCCAGGGAGCCCAGATCCTTGGTGAGGAGGATCCTAGAAGGGGAGCTGCTGCACCACAGTTACTCTATAGTGTGCTGCTGGTGGTTGTGAATGAGCAATTTCCAGCTGATCAGGGTCTGCTCTGAGCCTGCAGCTCCCCTACAACAAGCACTGTTCTTGTATGGCAGTGTGAGGAATGCCATGGGAATGCCTTGGCCCTGCTGAAAAGCTGCTGACTGACACCCCTGGAGAACATCAACAACATCCCACAGAGGTGCCTGAGGACAGAGTTTGGCCCTTTGAACTGAAGGGACACACCACCACTGTTGCTCATGATCTGTTTTGCTGGCACTACAAGGTCCAAGCATTGTGTCCATGTGGCAGCAACTGCAAGTGGCCAAGCAAGGATGAACCTGCAATATCCCCATTCTGACTGGATATGGGATGCTACATACTGGAAGGGAGGAATGAGAAGGCAGAATGGGAGGAACAGCAATGTGTGACATGGTTACACATTGGAATCCTTTTACATTATTCCAAGTCCTTTTGAATGCCTCCAAAAATAAGTGAAACCAGCCATTCCCAAGGCCTGGTCCATGCCTATCATTAATTCAGGAACAGCAACTCATGTCTTTCATCAATAAAAATCTTACATTTATTCACAGAGTGGCTAAGAAACCCCAATCTTCTGATACCTTCTCCCCACTGGCATCTCAAAGGCTGTGAGTGTCTGGAGCCAGACTGCTTGCTTATCTTGGAGCCACACACCTCCTGATAAGGAGGAGGAGTACAAGTTACTCACAGAGGTTCAGTTGACTGGAGGAAGTCAGCAAGGGAACATCTTACCAAGCTGTTTGTTTCACAAAAGGAATTTGCTTTTAGTCATCCTTGAAGCTTTTTTTTCTTTCTTTCTTTTAGAAAACTAAAAGCTTTTTGGAGAAGCTGCACATTATCTAAGTCTCCACACTGAAGATCTGAAAGCTTTTCTTCCAAACCAGAAATAGCATAAGTACAAAACTCAACAAGTCACCCTGAATTTGTGGAGGGCGTTGTAACATCTTTCCACAGTCATTTGGTGTTATCTGGTGACTTAGCCAGCTTAGGGAAGGGATATCCTCAGAGGCTCAAAATTCCTCTTCTGATAATCATTAACTCTATTTATAGTTTGAAATGAACACGTTCATTCCAAATTAGAGTTAGTTTTGCATAACAATCTGACTCAACCTCTGTTCTAGAGCAGAGAACTCTTTTGATAGGAAAATAGTAAACTTCTAAATTATTAACAATGATTATCATGAAAAAAGGGACAGTGATTGGGTCTGGTAATTGCTTAACACTGTATGAATGTCACTGCAAAATGATGGAAGGGTAAAACTCATTTCAAGCTCAGATTTACCCAACCTTTTTAATACCTTTAAAAGTATATTGCATTTGCACTGATGACCAGCACCAGCACTAGCACCATCTACTTTTAATCTTAATGTAGACTTCTAAGACTTTTTTTTATCTTTACCCAGAATCACATGGTAAAATTATACAGGAGTGGGGATAAAGTCCCCTAGATACTACTTAGAAGTTGTGTATTTTGTCACCTGTAGCTCATGGCTACTTGACTGACTGTCTCCAGCTCAAACCAAAATGATGCTGCTTTAGGTCTCACCTGAAGGCAGGCAAACAGAAATCAGAGGTTGAGTGATAGAAACCTTTTAATTATTACACTGTTAAACACTGCAAGTGACTGTAAACCCCAAACTTTGCCTGAATCTCATGGACTTCTTGTCCACCTTGAAAGACCCTTTTATGAGAAGAGAAAGTCTGCCACCTCTACAACTCATATTGGCCCACCTTGAACACATGGAATGCTTCAAACTGAATGTTGGGGCTTTTATCTCTCAGCAAGTTCATCATCAGCTTCAGGTTTTCTGGTTTGCTGATGTATTTCGTCATGATGGCGAAGTTGTGTCGGTCCAGAATCAGTTCACCCAGAAGCTGTAAGCACAATTAGAATAAAACCACTTCTTTTTTTCCAGTTCACCACACCATTTTTGGATGCTAAGAAAGCAGCAACCTATTTCAATAATTGCTTAAGAAGTTTCAGTGTCACAACCTTTAAAAAGAAAGGAACTAGACTTCTTCTCATCCAGTGGGTTACTTAATGCCTAATAATGCTCATTTTCTAAATACTGCAGAGATGGATCCTGCATGTGGGTTGGGTGTGATAGGGGCTGGTGTGAGCAGCTGGGACAAAAGCAAGCAAAGTGCTGCTGTCCTACAAAGACACCTTCATTTCATTCCCATGTTACATTCACATTCCCCTCTGCTTCCAGGTGCAGGCCATGTCTCACTTGGTGCACCAGACAGAGACTGCCACCTCACTGCCAAGCTCATGGTGGCCCACATTCTGAACCAAAGCACAGGTCTGAGCCCAGAGGAGGACTGACAGTGCTCACTCCATAGAAGTGGCCCAGTGCTCCCCCAGAGGTCCAGGAAAGAAAAGACACAGTGAGCTCCTGTGCATTTCAGGAAGAGCATCACCAGCCCTTAGTTCTCTTTTTGATAGAAAAATGGCTCCCACACATGCACCTTGATATTCTGCATAACACAGAGTACAAATTTAGGAGGAAAGTTGTGAGAGACTTTACCTTCAAAGATTGTCTCTTTGTTACGTAATTTTCAGAATGAAGGAGTTTTTCATAGTCCTCAAAGATCTAGAATAACAAGAAAACACAAATGCATCAGATTCATGTCCATCCTTCCCTCTCTTGGTCCTTCTCACCCCAGAGGAGCAGCAGAGGTGGCAGCCTTGCCACCCTCTAACACTTCACTGCAATGCCAGGCCCAGCTCTTGTGGCCTTTTCTCTTGGCTGGTTATCACGCAGTGAATTAAGTCCCAGGAACACTCCTCTTCCAAGTGCTGCAGAGGGGGAATACCACATATGGACTGGATGGAACAGGGGCTGGTGTGAGCCAACTGGGACAGAAGTTAGCCAGTGCCTGGACAGCCTTCTCTTACAGCAGGGTGAGTGCTGCCAGGACATGTGGGTCCAGCACACGACATCCACTCATCCATATCATGCTCATGCCTGGCTGTGTGACTCAATATAACCCCCAAAATGGTGATGGGGCCTCCCAAATGTTCCTTTTGTGAGGAGCCACTTCCCCTGCCTTCAGCACCCTACCTCATCAAAGCTCTTTGCCCAGCAAGGGTCACTATGAGCAAAGTATGCATTGGATTTTGCAGGGATGGACCAAGGGGATCTTGTGGCCAGGAAGACTGGGAGAGAAAGCTGAAATATGCTCAAATTATTCCTCAAACACATGGGAAAAATCAACACTGCCATCCAGTAGTCACCAAAACCAAAAAACCCCGTGCTTAGAAATTTAAAACGTCAAATAAATGTAGAACAGGGACTGTTCCATTGCAGTGCTTCAGTATTAAGAGGAAAGATTAGCAGAGACACTTACTTTGCTCCAGTTAAGCTGCCTTAGTGACTCAGCAATAATAAGCCTGCTCTTTATTTAACCTTCATGGTAACCAGAATGAAAGAAATGTCTTTTTATTTTGGCAATGAAATAAAGGATATCTCAGGTAACACAAAAAGATAACCCACAGTCTAATTCCGTTATGTGTATCAATCCAATTTTATCTGAATCCAATGGAATTTTTCTGATCCAAAAGGACATTTGGTCCAAAAGGGAGTTAAAAATTCGAAGTGAAAAACAGCAGCTAACCAAGGGACTAATCGCCTTTGGAAGGTAATAGGAATACTCAGTCTCTCATTTAGGTACATGTAATTCCCAGTAATGCTAAAACTTGTTTCAGTAACTCTTCTCCTCTGTCCCAAAGTACAATAAATAACACCAGTATGGCCTGTGGGTGGTGGGGTATCACAAAACTGTTTAAAACCACACACAAGTTTCCTCCCATGATCTATTCACATGCAAAGTTTCAGTTCCATGCACACTAGAGGAGATCCCATGCATGCAGCAAGGAGTAAAACTTGCTCCCAAACTCCCTGTGCATTTTTTCCCACCAAATATAAACAGATTTTTTTAAAAGTCTCTCAGCATTCATACTTACAACATCATAATTTTGTTCCAGAAATTCTGCCACCAACAATTTGTGTCGTGTTAACAGGTCCTGGGGAAGAACAGAGAAAGGTCACCTGAGAAAACGAGGGCCTGTGATTGTCCCTTGATTCTCAAACGTGTTTCAGCACTCTTGACCAGAAGGCATTTGCAACATGATTTCTATAGACAACACTGCATTCATTATGTGTTCAGTAGGACTTTAGGGAGAACTCAGTAAATGTAATGCTAACAGAATCAATATAAAACTATTCTAATAGTCTTTATTCCTGTTTCCCTCACACCTTTTCTTGTTGTTGATAGGTCATAGTGCTCAGTACTCACATTAAACAGGGATGGGGAAAAGGAAGAAATTAAATTAACCATTTATGGAGGATGAGCTATGGTCTCCAAGCAAAAAACCTACATGCTACCCCACAGCTGGGAAGGATGCTAAGCCTGAACTGCTATTGCTCATCTCCAAGAATACAACAAGGAAAACTCAAATTCAACCACTGTGTTCAACTATTTAATAATGAAATCTAAACACCAACCTAAGCTAAGTCATCCAGGCTCCTTCCACCTCCACTCCCTTCCCTGGAAGGAGTCTCAGATAAGTGAGATGAGTCCCTTCTGCAGAGCTTTTTTCTGCCCAAGGTTTCTGACTCAAAGCAGTAGTGGACCATTCAGACAGCTGGACAGACTGCCTCCCATTCCAGAAGGCCAACTAATTCAAATTTAAATTAAAAGAACCTCTCCCACAGAATGGGGACAGTGGTACTCAGTGACTGAGATGCAAATGTTCAGCTCCAGAAGAAACTGAGTCTTTTTACTAGATGAATAGCTATGAAATGAGTGGCCAGTGTGAGGCATTTAAGCATGATTTTTATCTTACTGGTTCTTTAAAAACATAACATTGATTGTAATAAACGTCTGATGAAGTCCATTCAAGTTGATATTTTTCAGTGAATCAGTTTCTGCTCTTTTTCATAATCATTTTCTTGGTTTTCCTATCCAGGCAGAGATTGAAGCTGATGAGTAGCTCAAGCAGATGGACAGGAACATCCTCACAAATAAAAGAAATCCTTTACATACTAATCCTTTAATTTATTTTTACCATCAATTACATGAGGAAAGCAGAGCACTACAAAATCCAGTGCCTGTTTTAAATACATCCCTTCATTCAGCAGGACTGCAGTGACAGCAGTTTTAAAGGCTGAGTGAAACATGGGATTCAGGAGCTTTTATGCAGGGCACTTAGAGGCGAGTACAAGTCCTTCAATAGGGGGCACAAATGAAATATAATCCAAAATGAGTTTTTCATAGGAAACGATGAGGAAGAGTGGAGCAGAAGCATTCAGCCAGCACATTCCAACTGCTGCTTGCACCCTCCACAGCCAGCTTATACCTTGAAACACAAGCCCTTTTCCTCTGCATATTTAACAGCTCTGTTTCCCCTCTGCAGTGCACCTGGATAGCTTTAATTAAGAAGTACATCTCCCGACCATAAAGAATTCCAGTGCTTCCCAGCTATAAATATCCTCAGACTTTAATGCACATTTAATTAAGCCCTCCTCCGGTGCATAGACTATCCAAAGCTTTCAGCTCTGAACCAGACACCTCAGTGGCAACTGCAAACCCAACATGGGGACAAGAAGAACCAAAATGTGAGTTCAGTAATCCAGCCAGAAACAATCACAGCACTTATTTTTCCAGTATTAGAAATGAGGTAGCTCCATATTTCATGATTCAATCACTTCCACATCACTTCTTGCCATTCCAGCTATTCAGAGTAACAGACAAACAGGAGATGAGAGGAGATGAGAAGAGATGAGATGAAATGAGCAGCTGGTTTATTTCCAGAACTGACCATGTATCAGGTGCTAAGAGGCAATTTCAAAAAAAAACTAAAAATGCCATTTATACATACAAGAATTTTAAAAGGCGATTTCTGTCCTTTGTCTGCCCCCATACTCTGCTCTTTCCAGTGCATATGAGGATGTAGAATCCTATTTTTAAATCTTGCTAAAAATACACTCGGTTCACAGGGGACAAAAGCACATTCTACGGCTGTAGATCTGTGAACAACATCAATCCCTCTTTTTTTGGGAGGGTTGTAGGAGTCTACAGTCCCTGTCACATCTTAATTGACCCTCGTCCCCACCCTGCCTCCTGGCTGGGGTAAAGACTGTCCATCACACTCTGACCACCAACACACTCTGCTGTCCTGCTCTAAGTAGGACCTGGGGAGAAGATGCAAATCTCTTATGTCAAGCTAGGAACTGAATCCAGGAACACTTTTTCTGACCAGAGACAAACATTCTTCTGAGCATATGGTAAAATGCTAGAAACATATCTCAGTTATGTTGCATTTTTATACCTTGTCTGTGTTTCTGTGCTACATTGAATTTCATAACCTTTACCTAATGGATGCCTCAACAGAGAAATTTAAAATAAGGGAAAGATGCTGCAGTTGATTAAGGGGTGATTTGAATTGCTAATCCTGCTTAAGTCATTACTGAAGAATGCAACGTTATCTCCATTATGCAAATCTTTATCCCATTCATTAGGTTAGTAAACACCAGTAAAAAGCCAGGTTTCAGAGTATGTAGAATCACTGAGCTGAGCTCTAACATTCCTTACAATTACTCCTGAGGTCTATGTAATCATGTTTCTAATTAGCTTTGAAAGGAACAAATAAACAATGTGTTTCTATGACAGCAGGGAGCTCAGTGATAGAAAAAGAAAAGGAGTTCGATCTATATTTAGAAGAGTCTTTAACTAAAAAGATTTTCCCTCAGCTTTCCTAAACTCTTTTTCAGAAATAAATTAATCTTCCCTATATGTGAAGTTCACAGGCATCAAATTTTGATTTCTTTGTTTTGTTTTTTGTTTTATTTTAAGACTGTACTAGCACCTGGTGGGAAGGATGATGGTCACATAGAAATGCCAAGAAATTTGGCAAATTCACCCAACTTCATTTTTAAAACAACACAAACTCTACACATTACACTCTACACAGGCTATGCAGCGCTTCCACCTACTTAGCTTTAGCCGTACAGTTCTTACACTGAACCCTGGGTCACAAAAATAAGACTATGAATGCACTGTAAAATAAGCAGCAGGCTTGGCATTAATCTAAACTTGACTGCTGAGCTCAGAAGGGACAGCAAAAAGTACAATGACTTCAAATGTTAGTTTTAAATGATGCCTTCTATTTACTCGTGTGGTCATAAGATGGGCCACGGGTTTGTCTTGGGGGAGGGTAGGGAGAGAAAAAGGTTCTGCATTTTACAAGAACTGTAAGTAATACATAAGTAATTTGAGTTTTGAATGGTAGCATAATAGACCGTGGGTTATCAAGGTTAAGAATGTTAATTAAATACAGATTTACATTTCTCTAAATATTCTTTGCAGACTTGATCACTGTTGTGAATCCTGCTACGAGACCAAGGGTTAATTAATTATATCCTTTACTGAACAATAAAAAAGCCACGCACTTCAAAGCAACACAATGCTCAGTGACGACTTCTGATGGAGTGCTGCTTTTGACACAAACTATGATGCATGTATTGAATAATTTACCTTGAATGTAGCAAAGGCATCAGAAGCAATATCAAATGTTGACATTTCCACATATTTAAAAAAGTCTCTGAACTGTTCTGAAAATAGGATGATTTTGGCCAAGGGTTCATGGCGGATACACTCTCTCAGCATAATTCCACAACGTAAGGCAATATTTGGGGATTCATATCTGGAAAATGAAGAGAGAGAGAAAACATCAAAACATAGAAGAACAAAGATAAACAGGCACCTTTCTAGCAACAGGGTACATTGTAGCATGGGGAGCACCTGTGCCAGAAGGACACCACTCATGGAGGGCAGCTCCCAGCCACTGTACCCAGCTGCAGGACCTCATCCCAAAGCTCAGGAGCAGACACACAGAAAAGGCTGCCAGAATTTCTCATTGCAAATCTCTTGCTTCCCAAGCCAAAATACATTTTGGTGTAAATTTGCACTACACCTCCTCTCTGTGGAGAGTCCGTGGGGAGTGTGCAACATTTCAACAGAGCTCCTTCACCCTTTTGGATTTGTGAGAAAGCACAGCCCATACAGTGTAATAACCTCCCTTTTCAGACTTAATTCTGAGCTCCTCAGTTTATCCAAGGAAACTGTAACACCTCATGACCATCCATCGCCTCCCACTCCCCTTCTAGAGAACATCACTCTGGAGTAGGAAGAGTCTCTCCAGGCAGTCTACACAGGATTAAGCTTTCAAGCTTTCTGTAGCTCTGGAAATCAGGTTTTTTTGGTTTTTGGTTTGTTTTTTTTGTTTTTTTTTTGCAGTTTAGGAAGAGTTCTACTCAATTCCTCTTCTGCAGAGGCTCTGTCTGTGTTCAGGACACAAGCAGCCACTCCTCAAGTTACAATCCTGTTATGGCACATGCACTGCAATAGCCAGGAGCCAGCACACGTCTTGCCCTTGGAGAGGAAGGGAGAGAGGGAGGCAAGAGGCAATTCAGATCATCTTCCATTTCTATAAAGTCTTGATTTCTTTAAAGCTGAAATTAATCTGAAAAAAAACTGTTAGAAAGACATTAAAAACCAAAAAGGATGAAATCCAACCGTCAAGGAGGACTTAAAATGAACTTCTTCCAGCAGTCTGCCAGAAATCTTTGAAAGTGGTGAAGTCCAAGGGGACAGAAAGCACTCTCTGTTTCAATAAACTGGTTATACTATATCAGAACTGTGTATTATCACCCAGAGCTTATCAGCATCATTTTTCCTTTGCACAATTAATTCCTATCACTAGGCCAAAAGAAATACAATAAAAAAAGAAAAGGAAGAAAAACACAAAATGCCATCTGTGCTGCAAGTGAGTGGGCCCTCAAATTTACCACCAGCTTGCAATTTAAAAGAAGGGTTGTGTTCTGAGAACATACCAGAGCTGCATACTTCAACCTGCTGTCAACAATAGTTGGCTTAATGAAAATGGATTGCTATTCCAAACAGGCAAAAGGAGCTTCCCACCCTCAAGGAAATGCAGGCACTCAAACCCCTATTTGTTTTGGTTTGGAGAGGCATTTGCAAACTTGAATTTCCAACTCTTCAGACAGCAGAAATTTGCTGATGTTTCCCATTGAGGCATCAACTCCATTAACAGGAATACTAATTTTTAAGGAAAATGAGACAGAGCTGCTCCTAGGAGTGCAGCCAGGAAAATATTTAATAGTTGGCTAATGAATATTTTGGTTGGAGTAAAAGCAAATTACATTGTTTCCAGCACAATAACTTTTAAAAACATTAAGTATCAACAGAATCATTCTTAGTCAAATGCTCCATTATCTGGAAGTGGGTTATGGACTTTTGGCTGTTCACACAAGCGAGGGAAGTTGGGTTTGGCACCTGGAATAAGCTGGGAAGAAGTTTACAGGCTGCCCAGTCATAGCTAGCATGTCCTCTGCACCCACACTTACATACAAAGCCACCAGGCAGGAATGATAGAAATGTGTTTCAAAATCACTTCTAATGAGCAATTAGTGCTCTATGCTGATGTATTTCCACAGCAGAAAAAAATACTGAGTTCTTCTCTGTTTGGATGAACTTACAACCTAAAGAAACCCCCACACAGTGAATACTGGAGAGAACTAGAAAAATGAAACAATGGACTTGAAGTATTTCAAAACACTATTGTAGAGTTTGAAAGAGGCGAGTCTTAGAGCAGAAATGCATTTCTGAATAAAGAGAATCATTCCTCCATGGTTAGTGCAGAAGATGGGACAAGGTGAGGAGCTTTAGAAAGTATCAAGCCTGGGAGAAACAAGATCTTAAACAGATATATTCTGACCTGATTCTACACTACTTGTATAGCCTGAGTTTAACCTTGGATAAACTCAAGGGGAATTCTGCAATCTCAGCCAATATACCATTAAAGCCCTCACTGCACTGTGATATGAAGAGGTCATCACAACACAGGTTGGGGCAGTGTCTGGGGTAGAGATAGCATGTGGCATGAGAGATACATATATTCATAAAGAAGCTTCTAAATTTGTCACTTGAGAGAAACAATGCAAGTGCCATAAACTAAGTCCTCAACAGTCACTATCCTAGAGGGAAAATATTTTAATTACAAAGGATCAAAGTTATTTCTGGGCTAATGCAATACACTAACACCAGAGCAAAAAATCAGCCCAAATACAATTGGTTCTCTATGTACACCAAATACTGCACTCATCTGAAATCCTATACACAAAGCCTGCACTCAGAAAATAAGACGCTGTTAAAGCAAGTCCTCATGCCGCAGCAAAGTCAAATAACCTACACAAATGAAAGAAAGAAAAAAAAGTGAACTGTGTGCTTGTGTTTTCTGAAGCTGAGAAGCTGGAAGGAAGCAGGCAAAAAGTAAAACGAAGCCTAAAAAGGTAGGAACTGTTATCTCAAGCTGGCAGTTCCACTGGAGCATGAGACAGGAAACACTGGGCGGGAGCTCTGACTGAAGATCCTTCCCACCCAACAGAGCTCACATTAAGCCACAGAAAAACAACCTTTTGCTTTTGGGAACTGACAAGCAGAGGAAATTTTGTGTCCAATAGAAATACAACAGTCACAGTAGTTTTGGGCCATTTCTTTTATAGCCATGGTAGAGGTGATATTTTTCTCTCCAGGTAATGTCATGATGTCGTGTGACAAACACAGAACAGCACAAGTCAGCCAAACCCAGTTTCCTTTAGCAGATTTTGATTTCCTATATTTCCTACAGCATTATATAAATACATATCTATATAATATAAATAATACAATTCATTCAGCATTAAATAAATAAGAAAACATGTCACATTTTCATATGGTGGTGTCTAACATGAGGTGTTTGTTTCCCAGTCTTGCAGCTGACTGCACACACACCCCCCCCACACTGTGGGCACGCAGCAATCTGTGTTCAGGGCCCTGCCCTGGCTGCAGGCACAGATTTTAGGTATCTTTTTTAGACAGTCCCAGCAGCAAGACACAGCCAGGGAAGGCATCATCACTGTTCTTCAGCAGCTGCTCAGGCTGGGCAGGACCAACTCTGGACTTCTACTGATGGATTCAACTGCACTTTTTAACAAGATATTCCAGAAATGGCAATTTGGAGCCAGAGCAGTGCTGAGAGGGCTAGTCAAGACATCATGAACAAGCAGCCTGAGGACCACAGACACACTGCTGCATGCACAGGATTCTCCAAAAAAAGCATCGAAGTGATGCCATTTAAATTCACCCACTGACTCAAGTCACTTACTGTAAAACGTCTGTCAGAAGCTTATATGCATAAAACCTCTACTATCATCTTAATATTCTTGGTTGCTACAGATGCCAAAGAAAATCTGGGACATGATCCAAAAATATTTTTTATCTATAAATAAAGCCCAGACATATGGTAGCAATACATGCTCAACATGCAAGATCAAAATGAGTGAAAAACTGAAAAAGCAAAGACAAGGAAAAGGGAAGAAAATGATTGTATATACATATGAAATTAAAACCAGTTTGTAATAATGATGGAGAGAATCATCATCACTGTCCTGAGGTTAAAAAGACAAAAAAAAAAAAAGATTTAATGATGAAAGTTGTGGAGTTAATTACAGAAACAATTTAAAGCTGAAGTTCACTTGTGGCCACAAGCGTTGGAGAAGTCTGTCCCACAGGCACAACTACTCTTTTAATGCATTTTTGCTTCTCTCTGTTCTACCACACAGTGCTCCAGTTTGACTCCAGTTATTTACAGACACCACTGTTGGTCACTCCTGCAATGCAAAAAGGTCCAAATGAACCTGAGCAGTCAAGAGTTTATGGTGAGAAATGAAGCACATATCACATGGGGAGCAGTCAAAAACAACCAGCATGTAATTATTTCAACATGAAGAAATAATAACCAAATGAAATAATCCAATCATTAAAAAGTATAGAGTTTCATAGAAAGAAAGTCAATATGAAAAAAATAAAGCAAGAAATCTGGAATAAAATCTGATTTTTTTTTTTTAACTAAAAGTGAGAAAGCAGATCAATTGCAATGTTTACACATTTGCCAGCATGTTCTTTAATGAAACTCAGATTAAAGCACCTACCCTTTTAGCAGCATGAATAGGATATGTGGATGGGCACTAATGTATTCCACAGTAGGGCTGCGTGTGCCAATTTGTCTTCTCAAGATGTTGTTGAATATTTGGGAAACATCCTTTTTGCCCTGTTAAAGAAGCAAAATATATTTTGCTTAGAAAAACATGAGCAAATGGCCATTTGCTATAACATAGATTTAAAGTACAAATGAAACTGAAAACAGAACAAATCAGCTTTTTATTTTTCCTCCAGTCTCTTTACTTTGTATTTGCTGTTCCTTCAATGCCACATGAAGGCTTCCTCTTCTGAAGGCTCCTGACTTCCCCACTGCCATTTGCACTTTTTTTTTCCTAAATGAATATGTGCATTCCTCTTACACTGTCAACCAAGTCCCTGGCTATTGCAAATAGCAACACCAAAGCATCACAAAAGCAAGCCACCACCCTGAGCCAAGTGTGCTGTTACTGCCATGGCCTCCAAATGTGAGTAATCCAGCTGGTACCAAACCACTGCCACACTGCCTGCGCTTAAACAGCCAAAACTTTTCATTAGTCAAATGCAAACAACTCCAAGTGTGACTACATTTCTGAAAACCAGAAATGTGCCCATTATGCACCATGAAAAATGAAATAACTACTACCAATGAAATGGCTGCATCACATACGTGTGCTTTAATCAAAACTAAATGTTTTGCTGTACGCACCTATCTACACAATCACATTTTGTCTTCAAATGCTTCCCTGTGCAAACAGCTTTCCAGAAGGTCTTTCCAGATCATGTTATATTCAGCCACAGGGATCACCAATACATCTTGCATTAGAAATCCTCTTCCTCCCCCGCTGCTTTCCCCCGTGGCACAGCAGAAAAATTGATGTGTGAAGTTAAGGGAGGTGGGAGATGGCTGCACTAAGGACCAGTAACCAAGGCACTGAGTCAACAGCAGGTCATTATGCACAGGGCAAGCTAAAGCAAAAGGTCACTTGTAATCTGTACATGCTCACTGATCTGTCTTGGGAGGACAAACATTCCTTGGCAGAGAGCTTATTGAATGCTTGAAGCCAAGGAGCAGATAGTTTCACACGGAGGAAAATTCCCTGGTTTCACCTCTACAAATAAATCAGTGCTGAGGAGCACAAAATATTCTGCTTTCCTCCTTGTTCCAGCCCAGCTGGTTTGGAGACTTGGAGACTCTGGGAATTAAACTGGACAATCAAATCAGGGCAGGCCAGTCCATCTGACTTTGTCTGCAACACTCTTTTGACCCTTGGACGTAATTTCAAATAGGCTAATTCTGTATAAAATCATCCCATTCTCCCCTATCTTTACAACACCCATATCATATGCCTGGAATCCTGTGATCCCCACGGGCTTCAGCAGTTACTCCAAAATGAAAACAATTCAGACAGAGAAGAGCTGTTGAAAGGGTGAGGGAAAGATGGCCAGAAATTAAGTGATCCTCTCTGCTATGCCAAATTTTATCTTAGTTACTTAATACTGTGTGCATTGCAGCATAATATGCACAAGCAGAGAGGAGATAGATACAGATATATATATAGATATATGTACCCAATTATAGCTAATTTTCTAGAGATCAGTGATAGTGAAAGCCAGAGTTGATCTCCATGGGTTCTCCAGGAGAGAATGGAGGTGGAGAGGAGGGAATCGTGACAGATTTCCCTCACCACCTGACATACCTTAAAATTGTAGGAGTACTTTTGAAACACTCCTTATTTGGATCTGCAGTTGAATTTTGCCTTATAATGAAATACATATGGCCACTGAAGCACAAGATAAAGCAGCTTGAAGAGAAAGTGGCTAAACAAGAACAAAAAATCCCTGCCAAGGATGCATTATATAAATAAAATATTGCATAATAACTATACCATAATTCAACTCCTGTTTCAAGGGAAAGTAGGGGAAAGATTATAAAATCACCAGTCCTGGGCTTATTGTTATTTACTGCCTATTTTAGGGGCTTTACAGTTTGTGAACCTTTAGGCTTACACACAGTAACATCTACATTTTTAGTTGACTTCTGTTTGCAGATTTGTCTTGGTTCTTCAAAGTTCAAAACTAAATTTCATATTTTAAATTTCTAAAAATCCAGTCTGATCTTGATTCTGGGCTCCTGGCCAAACCTGACTTTAATGCTTCATAACAATATCATCACTGAAATTATATCTTGTTTGTTGAGTGGCAGAAGCAATAAACCTGTGTTTTCTATGGATGTGTACAAGTCTCCCCTACACAGTCTTTGAAAACACGTCTTCAAAGGGAAGTTCAGCTGTGATAAATTGGGATCAAAGTGGGAAGCAGGGTTGGTGAGGGGGACACAGCAAGTCAGGACAAAGCAAAGTAACATTATTGTCTTCCATCAGATTTTCAGTAGTTCATGGTTTGCTTTTTACAATTACATACAGATCAAAAATTTAACTTGCATTTTATTGAGTGATGCAATTGGTTGTTCAACAAAAAACTTAAATACCATCTGTGGCCACCAATATAACAAAATGGAAGCAGAAAAGTTGATAAACTGGAAAAGTCAGTAGGAAGACATGAAGACAAAGCAGCACATGCTCTTAGTATCTGCTTGCTCAGTGACATTTGGTTTCTAGTGTTTTGTCCAAAGAACATGTATAACAGCTTGGCTAAATAATTGGAAAGTTTTTGCAACTAATAAAAAATATATTTTGCAATAAGAATTATGAGAATTGTTTGTAATAACAGCAATACAACAACAGATTAGGTATTTCATCCAGTGCTTGCTTTTAAAGACTGCATGTTCAATATGTTCATGCAAATTTTTTTTTTCTGGCAGAAGCAATAGAGAGTGTCATGTAACTAACAAATGCAGAAGTGTCCCTTCTGTGCTAACAGCATCTTCTCCTCCCCTCTTCTCTGTTTTTCTTAAAGGGTTTTTAAGGGCTTGGGCTGTTGAGTTTTGAGTATTTTTGTAATTATACTTTTAACAGTAACCACAGGAGGCACAGAGAAGACAAAGCATTTTAAAAATCTCCTTTACTTAAGACCCGAGCAAGAGTGAAAGAATTCCACTAAAATATTTTTTTAAATTAACACAAATAAAAAATCAATCCTTGATCCTGGATTTACTGGTGGTAGGGGTGGAGTGGGAAAAATAAAACATAAATCATCCATTTTCCTTCCTTTCATTCATTTACAAAATGGAAAGAAAACTTCTACACATGGCTCCCATAAAAGGTTTCTCTGAGAGCATCAGATCTCTTTGAGAAGCTGATTTTTCTCTTCAGCAGCTGCCTGTTTGTTGGGTACTGCTCCTGTTCCAGACCTCAGCAGTGGAGGTTTGGCTCCTGGGAGCTGGGGGTTTCCCACTGATGGTGAGGAATCACCAGTGCCCAGGAGCCACAGAAATCATGGCAGTCAGAGCATCGGTCCCTGGGGGCCACTATCCCAGCTGACTGCAAACCACAAGAATGACAATGGCCCAACAGTGCCAGAGTTTATTCCCACCCCTACCAGTCAACAGTAAATTAACAGGGTTGATATTTATCCTGAATCACTGCCATCTTTGCTACTATAACTCTTCTCCTCCTTATTTATAAGCAAGTTTAGTTGTCATAGCACTTGTTTACTAGATTTTTGGCTTTAACAACAAAGCTGGCAAGAAGTACCACAGAATATATTACATATAAACATATAAAATTAAATAATATATATAAATTCATATTAATCTTTCTGCCGTGAAAAAAAAGTTATATTCCTTTCGTATTTTAATCCAAACAATGAAGTGGGGACACCCAAATTACCTTGTGACCTGCTGTCTGTTTTTAACATGTTATTCAATTCCTCTCCTCCCAACTAAACCATTTTAATTCTTCCAGTCTTCATCACATGAAATTCTCCATGCTTCCAATTATTTTCATTCTATGTCCCTGAACCTTTTCAAAATCAGACACTCTTCAGAGACAGCAGGTAGCTCTAGTTGCACTAGCCCAAAGATCACCCCTGCAGTTTACAAGGTTGGTCCTAGACAGTATTTTTGGATACACATGGCAATATTTCTTTATTTTGTTTTTTGTTTTAATTTTAAAAAAATCAGATTTACTGCCAGTGTACGAGCATGTCTTCCAGGACACCAACCAATCTAGAGCAGCAACTTTTCTTCAGCCTGTGGAAAACAGTTTTGGATGCAATGAAATTATTTAGACTTCAGAAAAATATGGCTCCAGTCACTTACAACACCAAAACCAAGAAGATGAAAAAATTTTATGGATGCTGACCTACCTCAAAATCTATCAGCTGCAGGTTGGCAATAAGCGTCACTAGAAGGCCACTGTTGTAGAGCTCTTGTGCCAGCTGGGCCACGATTTCTGTGGGTGGCTCTTTGTCTGTGGTCCCACACAGAATTTCCTTCATTGCTTGCAGAGATTTTGACACTTCCTCCGATGCCTTTTCACCAGCAGATAACGGAGTTTGTTTTAAAAAAATGAAACAGGAAAAAAAGGGTGCTCTTTTAAAAGACGTGCATTTCAAAACAAATGTTTCTATATGTACTTATAATGATCATTATCTATTGCAAAATGATATCATAACTTTAGGTAATCATGGAGCTGGAGCATCCACACTGTACCCTGCAGGCCTTACACAAGATAAATTCAATTTAAACAGGA
Source organism: Thryothorus ludovicianus (assembly GCA_013397245.1). Lineage (NCBI taxonomy): Eukaryota > Metazoa > Chordata > Aves > Passeriformes > Certhiidae > Thryothorus > Thryothorus ludovicianus. The sequence continues at coordinate 861,688 of VZTB01009268.1, forward strand.
CATGTCATCACTTACAGACCATGGACATAAAATAGGGCCAAGAGAGCAATTACCAACCAGTGCCAGTGAGATCCTCAGCAGGTTTGGAGGCAGCACAGCCCTGCAGAGGCAGCAGCAATTTCACTGTTGCTCCCCCTGTCCTCTCCAGTGGGTTCCAAGGCACACAAGGGGCAAGAGGTGACAGATGAAGGCACAAAACCAGGTGGCTGCTCCCACCAGAGGGGTGGCTGCTGGGCTGCCTCCCCATCCACTGCTTCCTGATGGGCTGTCCCAGCTTCTCTGCTGGGAACCCAAATAAATCCTCACAGCCCTGTGGCACTGCTTAACCCAGCAGGCAGCTGAACACCACACAGCCTCTTGCTCACTCCCCCTCAGTAAGATGGGGGAAGGAACTGGGGGAGGAAGTAAATTCTTAGGCTGAGATAAAAAATAGCTTAATAGGATAGAAAAAGATGGAAAAAATAGGGCAGTAACAACAACAATGATAATAATAAACAACAGGTGATGCACAATGCAATTGGTCACCATCCCATGTCCAGCCAGCTCCTGAGCAGCAGCCCTGGGCCAGCTTTCCCCCCAGCATTATGGACTGAGCATAATGCCATATAATATGGAATACCCCTTTGGCCCACTGGGGTCATCTGTCCCAGCTGTGTCCCCTCCCATTTCTCGTGTCCCCAGCCACTCGCTGGTGGAGTGAAGAGCAGAAAAGGCCTTGGCTCAGTGTAAGCTCTGCTCAGCAACAACTGAAACATCAGTGTGTTATCAACTTTATTCTTATCCTAAATTCCAAACACAGCACTTTTTCAGCTTCTAGGAAAAAAATTAACTTTAGCCCAGCCAAAGCTTGACAGCTTCACATTGCCACCACCTGTTTCTCCTCATCAGGTGTGGTTTGAGCCAGCGTTTTCTGCAAGGGATTTGCTCACTGAGTGCACAGGCACTTCAGTCTCAGGTTGAGAAATTTAAATTAAATGATTTGCTTTAGTAAAGCTCCAGAGCTGCCACCAAGTGAAGTAAAATAGATCTTTTGTATCTTTTGCTCCCACCTAGAGTAGTATAATAATCCTGAACAATGTTTCAGGTACCTAACGTAGAGGATGAATTAGGAATTACTTTATAAATTATCTTGACCAGCAGGATTACAACAGGGAAAGGAAAGAGACATGCCTGTAAGCAGGTAACAGCCCAGCATTCATGCAGACAGGAGGTTTAAATCAGATGTGTGTGATAATACCCCACTTCCCAAGGAAAATGACTGATGGCTGGATCATGGCCACTCTGGCTCATGCCCTCCTCACAGCTTTGCTCCACTTGGAACAAATAAAGACTCTGTGGAGGAAGGGAGTCATTTTTTCATGTGTCTGTGTGTGCTCTAAATTCCATCTGCTCCAGCCATGGGGCTACAGAGACAATGGAACCTTCTGGGCCGGGTTATATTTAATACACTCATGGCCTGCAGCAAGGCCAATTGGATGCTTTGGCAGGGAGTGGGAAGGAAGTAAGGAGCAGGTTTGAAAACAAAGCTGAGACTGACAGGAAAGTGCCAGGCAGGATGCTGAAGACAGAACAGCATTTTACATCTTTGAAAAACCTTAACTTGAAGTTAGCCTTTTGTTAGCATAGCAGGTGAAAAAAAAATCAAGACAAACACAGAACACCCAACAGTGGTTTGTCAAAGCTAACTGGAAATTAGTGGATGTTCAAAGTCAGATCAATAATTTCTGTATATCTCTCACATCTATTGAAAGGAAAAACATCATGCTTTCAGATATCACCCCATCAATCTGTATAACATAACCCTACAGTGCTCTGAAGAGGCATCTCTCACCTGCTGCTGACGTCTCAACGTTTTCAATCACAGATTTTATTCACATTAGTGAATAAAAATTATAGAGAAAACTAGAAGTCCTAAAAAACCCCAAAACCAAAACCGACTACAGCAAAAAGCCACTTTTACGCTGCAGCTACCTGGACGATTTAAGCACTGATTTTGCACAGCATAAAGAACTGCTGTCCTCCAATCTCTTTGTAGCTACTGGCAGTTTTCTGCTGGTTGAGGTAGGTCAGCATGAGCAGCACGTAAATGAGCATGACGATGTGGTAACTTCTAGCAGCAGAAGTCTTGATGTTCCTTACCATCACTCAGCAAAAGAGCCTATTTTTACCTCAAATGTTAGTGGTGTGTCACTTGAGATATCCCACAGAGTACAGATGGGATTAACAACAGGAGCTCTATCTTAGAAACTAAAGCTCTAAATCTTTATAAGAGCTAGAGAAATATCTTCATTTCAAAGGAAAAGCCCATACATTTATGGCTTTCCACTCTTCCTGCTGGGCTGGGTGTGAATATCTCTGGCATTCTGTAGTTTAAAAAAAACATTAATAACTTTGCTTTCAAGTATAAGTAGTCCTTTCTGATATGTAGAAAAAAGGTCTGGAGGAATCAGCTTTAGGTTTAATTCTCAAAAAGGAGGCCAAAAAGTGCTGTGTGAGAAAATAAAACTTTTCTGTTCTGGTGCTGGTGGGCAGAAGTGGCCACCACAGCTGCATTTCTCTAATCACCTGCCATCCCATCTGCTCATCTCCTCAGCTTTTCCACATACAATTTACATTTCATGTGTCACTTCCTGCCCCTTCATAGCCTCTCCATCTCTGTGTTTTGGTGTGCAACTCGCCACCAAAAGTTATTCACAGTCGAATCTAAGGACCGCTCTTCAGTGGACATCCCTCACAATCTATCTGGAGGAAGACCATAATCCCAAACACAGATTCTTAAATTAACAACCTCCGTTTTGACATTTCCACTCAATCACACAGCAAATTTAGATTAATACCTTAAGTACATAAGCACTGTTTCTGAGATGGAAACTTTCTTAAGACTCAGAGAAAAAAAACATTCCAAGATCCAAAGACCCAACATCTGTCCAAAACAAACAACAAAGCACATTTATTCACTCAAATACATGGAAAATACAAGATGACAGAAACATATCTGCATGAGAAGTCAGACAGGTCCTGACCCTCTTTAGGAAAAATTGCAAAAACCAGCTAAAAGCCTCAGCAAGACATTCTCCCCTCAACGATGTCAGAAGCAGAATGTCAGTGAAAAAAAAATTAAAAAAAAATTAAAAGGATTACTAGAAACCTGTAAGTCTATCATGACTTCCACGCTACTTTTTCTTTTCCATTAGTGGCAAGAGCAACAGTAGCAAAGTGCTGCAACCATCATTCCAGCAGAAGTTACAATGCAAAAGAAACAGTTTAATGAAATATCAAAGATTTTCAGCCATTTGCCTTACACTTGCAATTAGGTACAATCTTATTTCCAGCAGATTTTCCTTTTATCTTACAGGTGCAAGTCCTTTCCATCACAACTAAATTTATGCCAGTATATTTAGAGAGGCTGTTTTGAATAGAGGGGAAAAAAGGGGGAAAGGAGAAAATTAAACGCATAATCCTTAACAGAACAGCTTATACATATACATACTAAGGTCAAAAATGGGATATGCTGAACCTTGGACAGCCAAAAGTTGCAGGCAGGGACAAAAAAGCAAGCATGAAATGCAAGCTGATTCCCAGCACACACATGACTAGCATATGCTGTCCCTGCACAGATGTGAGGATCTCAAGCTCCTAAGCCAGATTTCTGGTCTTTCCAACAAGTTCTTCTTCCAACAAGAACTGACTCTGCATCCACAGAGGATACTTAATAATGGCCATCAACCCACAAGAGGTTTTTGGGTCCATTTTGAAAGACAGGATTTTGTGTAAATGTTGAAATCTAACAATCCTTGGATTACTCTCCAATCCTGCTGGACTAGGTGATCTACAACAGCCTTGGAGATGAAAAACAGACAGTATAGATAAGCCTGCATAACTTCTCTATGTTAAATTATAAACATGTTCAAGATCCCCTCCTCATAAAGCTGATTTTTTTGTCAGCATTTATTTAAACCTACCAACGCCTTCAACCAGAGCTGGAAATTTTATAATTTGAAGACTGTTGTCTCAGTTAATTTTCCTCACAGATCAAAGTTTTGTCACTGTTGACTTAACGGGAACATAACACAAAGAGCATACACAGAAATGATTCCCTGAAATCCTATATGAAAAAAATCTTCCCTGATAAAGACTGATTGATCTTCACATGTGGGATAGGCTGTGGAGAGGAGAGCCATAAGAATATGGCAAATAGGAGCATACAGCTTCTGTTTGTGTACCTAGCACATTTTCAGGTTGAAAATCTCTCTATAAACTGTTTCTCTCTTGCACAGCAGCCGACAGTAGCACACAGAGATGCCTGCCAATGCAATGTTAAATACTCCAACGTGTGATTCAGTGATCTGCCAGTACTCCGTGCTATATATTGCAACTAAATGCATAAAGCTCCTTGATTCCATCTTATCTGGTTTAAAAATATTCTCACTGTGTGATGCAAATCAATTTTTCTCCTAAAAAACAGTGCCAGTGCAGCTTTCTCTACATGCAACTGTAAGGATTCCCAAGAAAAGCCATTAGCAGAATCTGAATCCAACAACCACGTAACTTCAGGATCACCCCAACTGACTTATTCTTGATGCAATTTCATGCTAAATGGATCTACAGGGCCAAGTTGTGGATATTTTGGATCAGGAGGCCTGACATCTGTCATTTAGCAAAACATTATGGACTAGTACTCAAGGAAGCTGGCAAAGTCAATTTGGCCAAGCAAGCACAACAGGGAAACGCCTTTTAAAAGGATGTATGATCAAATGGAGAAGATAGGTTTGCCCCACCTGGACATAAATTCCTTTCCCGCTGTTAATCCTGCACTTAAGACAGAACTAAAGGTTCTAAAGGTTCTTAAAAAATAAAAGCAACCAGAAGAGACAGGTTTAAACTCTTGGCATGGGAACGTGATAGTATCTGGAGTTTCTCCCACCTCTAGAGCAATAACAGGCCTTAGCAGAACAGGGAAGCTGAAACATGAAACGCTCCACAAAACCCCAGGACACGCAGAGCTAGGGGGAAGGGGTGCCAAACCCTCCTTATCTCATTCCCTCGGTTTCTGTGTGCAGCAATGAAATGGAAGGCAATTTTGCAACTGGCTCTGGCAGCTGCAGAGTTGCATCCATGGGTATTCACGTTCCCAGCAGTCACGCAGCTGCTCTTCCATGCAAATGCACACAGAGCCCTCTGCATGCACCTTGTCTCACACACCAGTCCCCAGAGCTTTACCCACACAGCAGCCAGCAAGGTGAACAGCAGCCAGGAATGCCTTCCTTGTTGCTATGGAAAAAAGCAGGATTTATTGATAGAAGTATTTGCTCCAGATATCTTGAAGTCTTTTAATTGTAGCCTTAATAAAATGCTGCTCTCCTGACCCTTCTGAACAGCACCAAATTTGTTACAGCACGTGGAGATGAAAGAAGGGACAGATTACAGTGACCTACCTGAACGAGCAGACTTGTTAGAGAGATTTAAGTGAAAGGGGCAGAAGCATGACACTTCAGGTTATTTTACATCTCGCTTCACTGTGCTTCTGAACACTGACTAAAGGCACTGCAGCCTGCAGTTCTGCCTGACGGGAAAGCACTCAGCACAGTGCTCTGAACCTGCTCAAATGCATTTGGGTTCATTTTCCACAACAAACCCTTGTCTTGGATCAGCTATACCAGAAACTGCAAATCTTTCAGCCCATCTAGACCACATGCAAAGATTAGACCGAGTTTCAACCAACCTCAGATCCGTTTGCTGCACTAAATTAAAAGCCTGTGACACTTGGAAGGCTTTTGCTGCAGGGCAGGTTCAGAAAATGTTACCAAACCTGTAGGCACCACAGATGGCACTGAGTCAGGCTGCCGCACCCGAAGGTGTTTGGTTAGCAGCAAGAGGGTGATGTGTTCAAGGACGTCCTTCAGTGACAAACTGGATGCCACCCTTTGTGTTGACTGGGCTCAGCAGCTGAACACAAGGCTTTGAGAAGTCAGAATGTCACACCCCTCGCTCTGTGAGGTTGGTCAGGCACCCTTTCAATCAAGGTTCCTTTACGATATCCATCAACAAAAGACACAGCAAAATGACCAGAGTGTCACATGCTGTCCATTCTTCCTCAGGTTCAACAGATATGATCTCTTGATATCATGGCTTCTCTTCTCTTCATCCCTATTTACATGCATCCTCCAAATGCTATGGGAGTTTGTGCCAGAAAGAAGGGAGTCTAAACTCTGAAGGGCTCCTTTCCTATGTATTTAAATACTTCCCTGCTTTTCTAGGTAGTTCCAGAGTGGGCATTTCTCATTAAATTCAAAAACTGACCGGTTCTACATGATTGAGATTAAATTGTAATGATATTTATACAATACTGAAATAAAAATTAATTGTTCTTCACCACATCAAAGCCCAAACAGGATGTCAGCAACTATATATGCTCCAAAACCTTCTTTTATTTCAGATGCTGGAAGAGAGGAGGATTGTTGATAAAGAAGGTTTTAGTCCACTTTTTCAGCTGTCTTACCCTACTTAATCCCTCAATTATTGCATTAAATTTGTCAGTGCTGAAATCTCTTCTTTAAAATAGATGTTATTTTAAAAATTTGTAAAAACAAGATATTAGAAAAAGCATTTCAGAGGAAATGGAGCCAGATATGCTGGCACTTCTCAACCTGTGGTCTATCAACCATCAAAGTATAGCTGACAAAAAGGCAAAGCTTTAAGCATGCATATATCTGTGCAAGAAAACCTGCACTTTAAAAGTAAGAACCAAACATCAGAACTTAGCCTACTTTTCTGCTGGGAGTGTTTAAAAAGCATTAAAAAGCACTATGGCAACACTAAACATATTAATAGTTTAAAAAAAATTAGACACATGGAGAAAGTGGGTCAAATTCAATCCTTATCTAAGGAGACAGATGCTAGTGCAGTCAATAGAGTTTAGTTAAAGCTTGAACAGGTACTACTCCATGAGTAACAAAAAGCATCATGAAGAGTGCAAACCTCTGTACATTACGTGTGCACATGGAAATGCCTCAGAAAAGATATATAATTACCTTTCCCCTTAAAACTGGCTTCTCTACATCCTGTCTATCAAGTTATATTCTCCACCTTCTTCCCATTACCTGAGAAGTCTTAACTGCTCTGCTGCAAAGTTCCCTTTACCTGTGTACTGCATAGCTTGGCAGGAATGAGCCTTTTACATTATTTAAAAATATCCCCTCCAAGACTCAGACATTTCCTGCTGAAAGTAGCACAAAGTTGTATTAGAAGAATCAAGTCCCCCTCTCTCTGACCTTGTGCCCTCCTGGCTGCCCATGGCATCTTCACCTCATGCTCACTATTTCTCAGCTGGGAAAGGAAAGGAAGTTCTCTGCCAGCCCTGCAGTTAATTCAGGCTTTGCCCCACTTCTCTGCCAATTCTGGCTGTATTAGCAGCTTTTAGCTGTCTCAACCCACATACCACATTGGTTGTACTACAATGACAGTTTAATTGTCACAGGATGAATCTTGTTTGAGCATCTGAAGCAAGTCCTAGTTGGAAACTGCTTTTCACACAAAATTAGGGATGCTCTGGTGTTGTACCCTGGAAATGCTGGGAATCTTGGTTTTATGGTGAGGCACAACAGTACTCCTCTAGTTCTTACAGCAGACTAGGAGCAAGAAATCTGAAAAACTGGACAGCCCTGAGTCGCAAACTTCTCAGGTCACAGGGCCACAGGGTCCAAACCCAGCTCTGAGACACCCAGGATCACTGGCTCTTGCAGTAGCTACACCTCTAGGCCCTTTCATGAAAGTTTGACAAATTTCTTCTCTCTCAGGAAATCTAATTGGAGGTAAAATTAAAAACCTTGCCAGGTTTTCAACAGCACTGTACTTTGTTTTCTTAGCTTTTGTTTTCATTTAAATTCCTCTAATCATTCTCATTAAAAGATGCTACTCATCAGCATAACTGAGTATCTTTTGAAAACCTGTGGGCCACTCAAAGTCTTCCCATTGTCTTTTCTTCTCCAATTCAAACTGCAAACAACACTTAGAAATGGCATTGCTAAGTTCACAAACCTGGATGGATAGCAGCAGGTGTGATTGGGCTGGTTGGTTTTGCAAGAACTGTTTTACCTGACAGTTTTTAAAGTTTATAATCATCTCAATAGTAAAGATAGTCCTTATGATTTACTTCCATGAACTCAGGAGAATAAATTTAGCTATTTTCTTTAAGCAGCATTTATTTCAGGACAGCTCAGTGGAGCAGAACACTTCAGAGCAAAGGCAGAACTACCAAGGAGTCTCAAACCTTTCCTTCTGCAAGAAAAAGGGCTCTGTGTGCTACCTTGACATCACAGCACAAAGTCCTGAGTCAACAGGCCACGTAAGCTTAAATCAATCTACAAAAAGGCTTTCCTCACCTTCTGCCTTGCTGTTGAAGAGACTGCCTTGTCCCCCTCTCCTCTCCCCTGATCACCCACATTCACCCCAGGAACAGCCTCTACCCCATAGCAATGAAGCACATAAAAACTAAGTGAAAACCAGCCTCTTCCTGTAAAATAAGCACCATTAAGTTTATGAGCTGTTTCCATTCTAATACGCCAGGGAAACATTCTGTATCTTTCGATCTGTGAGGAAAACACATAGCAGCTGTTCTGACTTTTATGACAAATTTACATTGAGCACTCAATTTTCTAAGAAGTATGAATTTCTCCTTGTCACTGACACCCAAATACACAAACCAGCTCAAAGCCAAAAATCCTCAAAACCACAACCCAGAGGAGTCACTCTACAAAGCAAATCAAAAAGAAACTCAAGTACAGAGCCTCTGCTTTGAATGTCTTCTTTAATCAGTCTCCAAAGAATGAATTCAGCAGGGAAGAACAGATTCACTGATTTATTTAGTTACTTTTTTTATGTTTTAGTTCAAATTCTCTCAGTTTTCAGGTTACTGAAGGTCTTTCAGAACGAAACATCAAATACCAGAGACCTCCCAGAAATGCATGTGACTTACCTTACCTAATTGACAAACTCTGAGCTACTTGCTTTGAACCAAAAAGTTTCAAGAGGATTTCACCAAGGGTGCAAAGGACTCCATGCCTACCTTTTGGGTTGGGTTTGTTTTCATACAACTTCCTGCACAAGGTATGGGAAGCACAACATGCACTCATGCAAACATCAGCTCCATGGAAAATGTATTAATGTCCCTTATCTGCTATTTCTGCTTCCACTGACAGTCACTTGAAACTTAAAATTAGTCTGTTGTTAACTAAAATCATATACTTCTACTACAGCAATAGCATAGAGGGCCAGTCTCAGATGTAAAAAAAAAAAAAAAAAGCAATAGTAACTCAAGTCTGTGCCATGGAATTAGAAGGGAGCAGTAGTATTAGCAAAAGCCTAGCACTATAAATAGAAAATGAGTAGCATAGCCCTTTTAGGAAGCACTGGCACCCAGAACATTAGAAAGGATGGACAAAGTGAGATCTCTTTTTTTTACACATCTGGACATACACAGCTTTCCTGGTTCCTGCAAACAGTGTTCATCAGAAGTAGTTTTTCTCCGTGGGTATCTACATATTAATTGGCAGCCTCATTTGTTGTCTTGCTAAGTCCTTTAACAGTTCAGTAGTTTTCACACAGCCTTCCAAGCTGTTTTGCTGGATTCATTACTGTTTGAAGTAGTGGCAGATCATCCTTGGTTTTGGCTGAGGCTTCTAGATCTCAGCATTTTCTGCCTGATCCCCAGATTTTATATATTTTATTTATGCAAAAGTCCCCTGATTTCAGCAGAACCACTCAAACACAAAGCTACACCCACAGGCAAGCACTTGAAGAATCAGGGCAGTGACCATACACAATGTTATTCCCTTTATTCTGCTGTTCTCCCAGCATAAAAACCTTATTGGTCTTCTACAACATTACCTCATACCTTGTCTGTCTTTTTATCTTGTTTTTCCAATATGGCCATGTTTTCTTTCAGAACTTTCACAATCTCAGCAGGATTTTTGTGCGATTTACTGAACAAAGGCATGGTCTTCCTCCACCTGGATTTCTTCCTTCAGGATAGAAGAGAACTGCCTTAAATCAAACAACAAACAAAAACAGTTCTTAAGGTTTATACAAAAACACAACAAAACACACAAAGATGTTAAGAAGAGGTTGTGCCTCAGGCATTACATTTTGCTTCAGCCACCCAGTGGAGCAGTAAAAGTTCTCCTGTGTAGCCCTTGCAAGTTCATTGAGGATTCACAAGCCACCATTAGAGCACAAGAAGCATCTACTCAGCACCTGCACAGGAGCTGGATGCTTCCTGCAGGAAGCTCTGACCTACAGGTCAGCACTCCAGCAAGTCCATGCCTACAACCAATGTATTTTGGATGCTGCACATCTGGCAGGCTCCACTAGATTTCACACATGGGCTTCTGTCAGACTTCACCAGCACCACCACAATGCAGAAAACCAACTGTGGATGCCAGCATACCCAAAGAACCCTTTGTTTAGTGCATTGCAAATTGGGGTCTCAGCATCTCTGCCATCTCTCCTTCAGGTGCTTTGCTTTGTCAGCCTAGGGGACCTTAGGAGGAAGCAGTTTAAGCTATCCCCTAAGTCTGACAGACTTCAAGAATCTCTGGGTCAGATCTCACTTGTGTAGAACATTGCCTGAGTCAAATAAGGAACAGAGGATCAGCCCCAAATATAAAGCCAAACGTATTCATGACATTTAAACGACAGACTGAGCATTTTAGTGAAAATGCATTGTTTGTTTAATTTAAAACATTCTTCTTCTGTATGGTTAGAAAGGAAAATACCACATCACTATTTAAATATGAAAGAAACCAAGTAGCTCAGTTTCTGATCTTATAAAGCCTTAGGCTGTGAATTCTTACGTGTTTTATTTATTCTGAGGGTCCAATACAAGAATCTGTTGGAAGTCAATGACTGACTGCAGATGGGAATATGTTCTGCTTAGAAGCTCAGCACTGTTCTGGACTGCATTCCAGATTGTGTAATATATAAAAGAGGTAAAAGGAAAAAAAAAAGAACAAAAGCAAAAAATAATCTTGAACTTTCATCTCCTTTCACAATAAAAGAAAAATATCACAGTTCCTCCACACATACATTTGTAAAATTAGTTGTGAAAACATAAATACACGTGCAAACCACTTCAATCCCATTATTCTCCAACATCTGCAATTTAAAAAAAGCTTTACACAAGAGGTTTCAAATGAGAGAACTAAACAAGCATGATACACACAGCGTAAAGAAGAAAACCCAGTGGTCCCAGAGAATAAACTCCTCTCATGCTTTATTGTTACTATGGGCACACTACAGAGTCCATCAGGAAATATGATCCCTTTTAAGCCCTACATCCATGTGTATGTAATCCCCAAATAACCTATGGAATTAATACCCAGATTAGGCATACATTATATTGTAACTATAAATAGTAACCATATAAAGCAGTCAAGTACAAAATTCAAACTTTAAAAGCAAAATCTATACAGACCTTGTCCTAATATCTTATTAAAAACATTTCAAAACACTTTTGCAGATTATCTTTACAGGAAGAGTTTCTATGACACACAGGAGATATTTTTAAATGTTTTATTTAAACCAAAAGTTCTTTTACAGTGTCCAAAGTAGGTGAGTTTGTATACAGCTTCTCATTTGTTGCTAGGTCAGTTTTACAGAGACATTTTCACATTCAGTTGTCTGAAACCTCACCACATTTGAGCTCCCATTTTCAAGCTCCTCATGGTCCTGTTTGAAGTCATTTTTATTTCTCTGGTTTTGGCTACATGACCTTCACTCCTCAGCTGAGCTCCCAGCTGCAGAGTCCTGCTCCCATGCAGCTCAGAGGTGCAAGTTTTGGCAACACCAGTCACCAGAGCAGAGTCCCACCTCAGCCTGACAAGGTGCAAGGCTGAAGCCTGGGTGTACCAACCACTCACCCTGTGGGGCACACTCAGCTGCACACAAGCACTGGAAAGGGCTGGGATGCCAGTATTATACAATAAAATTGTTTAGATGCTGCTAGAGAGCTCCAAGCACTCTGTAATCCCTCATGTGGTGCAAACAGAAGATTAATAATTCACCACATACTTTGAGAAGGACCTGATTCTGCATGTTTTTATTATCCTGAAGGCATGGCACGAGGCTGTGGTGATGCAAGAGAGAGAGAGTCTGAAATCAGGCGCTTAACAGGCAAGTTGTACTTCAGAAAAGAATTATTTTCATCCAGGGTGGGGTAGGTAGGTATATTCAGATTCCTAAAGTCATCCCTTCATCTTTTCTTCTCAGAAGTCTTCACACAAAGAAAAGCAAAAGGGGAGATAAATTGATTTTTTTAAATGAAGAACTCATGAGTGGAAGGTTCTGAGGTTTTTAAAAATTAAATTCACTTTTCTAACTGAAACGCTGACAATAAACTATTATTTCCTCTCAAAAAGTAACTTACATGCCTGTCCAGAGTAATGTGTCTGTATTTAAAATAGTCACTAATTTTGGCCCTAGAACCAGCACTTTTCCACTGCATAGTTCCAGTATTATCAGCAAGTCACTACAGCACTGCTCAGCGATAAAATATCTTCTTTTTGTACAACATACCCTACCAGCATCTTAATCACAACAGCAAAAACACCAATAATAGGGCAGGAAGGGACTCAAGAAACTGTTTAATTCATTTCTCTGTTGAACAGAGCTAAGTCTCTGCATTACTTCATTAGATACAAAGTCTTATATACACAAAGCAAAGCCTCTGCTATATGCAACTGGAGTGGGGCAGAGAGAAAAAGGGGAGGAGACATAGATGTGCATGATAGAACACTTTATGATTTATCCCTTCTCAGAATAAAGTTTTTAACCTGGCAGAAGATGATCCATCACTTCAGAAAATCCATACTGGCAGCTGCAGAACCTTTTGGAAGGAATCTTCTGGGGGGACACGTGCTGTTCACAATTACAGGCAGAAGCACATGGGGGTAAAGTCACTCTGCTGAGATTTGGGAGTTGTGTTCCTTAGTCTTATGGCTGGCTATCCCACAAGGCAAGTGGCAAAACAAGGACACTTCTCCTCTAGCTTTGCTCCGCATGACCGGAGTTTCCAGAATCAAAGAAAGCACAAGCTCTTATTGAAGAAGCTTTTATCACATCTGGGCATTTCTGTCCTGTCCTCCTCTTTGTATCAGCTCTCTGCTCTCTAGGCTTTTTCTTGGAAGGTCTTCTGTTCAATAGAGGCACTAATTTGGTTTAGAGGCCCTATTCCTTACATCACTTATTTTCAGTGTGTTTTTTGGAACTTGCTTTTTTCCAGGCATCTAGTCCTCTTCAAGGTTGAAATTTCACAGTAAACTCCAAAGTTACCATGAGAAGAGAATTAGGATGAGAAAAGGACAGTGGGATCACATAAGCTTCATTTTCTCAAGAAACCAGTTTAAAAATAACTGAAAAATAAAGATGAATGACAACTGAAAAGAATGCAACACAGGCTCACCAAAGGTGGCTCATACTACAATCCCTTATAAATATATTTTCAACAGAGAAAACACAGTAGAATCCGTGTACCTAACATGGAAATGCAGTGATTTGAATATAGTACCAAAAAAATTATTGTTGAGGAAAATTATCATCTCATCTGACTGACAAGGGAAGAGCAAACTGTGGATGGGACCACATTTAGAGAGGTATAGAAATTAGGAGCCTATCCAAAAATTGTGGTGACTGAAAACAGAAAGATATTATCAACACATAACAGGGCTGGAATATCACTATTTGGGAAACTGGATGGAGTCAAGAATCAAGTAATAAAAATGGGATAAAAGTTAAGAGTAGAAAGTATGGATAATACTGAATGGTAGATGAGACACAATTCATAGATGTTCCAGATTCTTGGAAACATTCAAGATCAGATTGGACAGAACTCTGAGCAACCTGATCTAGTTGAAGACATCCATGCTAGGGGGAATTGGACTAGATGACCTTTAAAGGTTCCTTTCAACCCAAACCATTGTATGAATATCTGCTTCAAGCTGAGGATTTACCACAAGAAATGACAAAAACAAGCAGCTGGTGACATATACAAACAACAAGTATTTTACAGATATGAGAAAGACAGATGCAAATCTGTGCTGAATCACAAAAATAATGGCCAGTAGAAATGGCCAGGTTAGAGTGGGTGGAGAGAGGCACACTAGATGACCAGAAAAATGGGAAGATCAGCAGGTCTTGGAGGCTAAAAGTGCCCATCTTTGTAAGTTTAGAATAAAAATACAGGAAAGCTGAAAAAGTTATTTCAGCTTAAATAACAATAACACTTTAATTATGCAGAAGCAAATAGCTATAAACTGCTGATGAATAAGCTTCAGCTGGAAATGTAAAGGTTTCCACCCATTGGAGCTTTGAGGTTTGGAAATTATCTACTCTACCAGGCACAGTACAGAGCATCTGTTCATAAATTTTTGACACTGCTGTCTGGCAGCAAGGGACAGGACTGAATGAACCCCTTTCTTTCCTACTTTCTAGGAAAACTTTTTCCATCTAATGGTTATTCAACATATGTTTTCATAAGATCAAAAATGGATTGTGGACACTCCTGAATTCATAATGGAGAACCAGCCAACTTGTGAAACATTTCATTTTGGTGATGTTATTTCACTGGTGCTCTTGAGAGGATCTTATGAGACCAAGGGAAGAAACAGCTGTATCTTACCAGATCAACTCTCTTGGTCTCAGAGGCTGTTTCTCCCAGTCATGAGGAAAATGCCTCAGCAGTGCAGGAGGAGGAAAGGAAGTTTCCTAAGGACACTGTTTCCATCAGCATCAACATGGCATTTCAGACACCAGAACTGGAGTGTCCAGCACATTTTAGAAATTCTACTTTTACAAAAATTCTTTCATGGAATATCATTCCATCTTTATCTGGGAGAAAAAAAAGGCACTGATTTTATATTAGATAAGCCATAGAAAGACCAAAAGGAAACATTAAAGAACCACTTTCTAAATGTCAGCCTGTTTCTGTTCAAGTCAGGAAAAAAGAAAAAAAAGCCCCACGTGGACTAAGGCAGTGAATTGAATCCAGAGCTGGATGTGGTTTACAAGGTTTACAAGGTTTAGGGCATTCAGTAGCCTGTCAAAGTTAATACCCCTTCATATTCAGGTCATACAGTCTCTTAGCAGTCTCCAATTCTACACACATTTAACCAAGATGGAAAACACAATTTCAAAAAACCTATCTGCCTACTTTTATTCCATCTCCTCTGCAGAAGGGGAAGCTGAAACACAGAGAGATTACAAGACTTACCCAAGGTCGAGTAAAAAAAATCAGTGGCTGTGTCAGGAATGCAACCTAGATCATCTGACAACAAAGCCAATACTTTATCAGGCTTCAAAATATCTTTTCTGCCAGTTTATCTGCTCATAAAGAGAATGCACTAAAAAAAATTTAGCACAGCTATAAAGTTCAGAAGAGATCTAGTTCTGATTGCAGACACTCTCCACAATTTCTTTGCTTTTAAGTCATATACTTCCTCAAAATATTATAGTGCAACTGAACTTTTAAGTACAAGGAAAGAAAAATACACACAGTAACACCACTCTCTCAGCAGCCCATCCCACTATGAAGTGACTCAGTGAAGCAGCTCAGTAACAAAGGCTTCTTCCTGCCCACGAAAGCAAGAATGGAAGAGAGCACGTGAGCCCATCCACGCACTCTTTGTGGACGCTCCTCTGGACAAACCATTTGGTCTTCAAAACTCAATGAGCAAAGAATTTTCCTCCCCATGGAGTATCAGACTTGTCTTGCCTGTTTCCAACCTTCACCAAATTATTGATCAGAATCAAAACATTTTAATAACTCATATTGTGTGAGAGTTTCTGAAACAGAAACAAAGACCTTGGTTTCCCTTTCACTGCAGTGTGCTTATGATCCATAGAGTTACCACTCTTTCTCCATCATTTTGTCTAATTCAGTCTCCACACAATGGAAGAGGTCCTCATTTCTCTCTCCTGCCACATTTGGGAAAGCTGTTGCAGTGACAGAGCAATGTACTCACAGCAGGAGATGGAAGCCCCCATGTGTGATGGGCACCCAGAGAAGCCCAGTTTGTGCTTTTGCCCTCCCCAGAGCAGTCTCCTCACACAAGCAATGTTTAATTTGATACAGAGAAGGAATCAAGGCTATGGAACAAACAACTTCTCTGCAAATTCTCAGGGAGTTGCAGATTTTAGAAGATGCACTGCAAATGAGACAAAAGATTGACAGAAGACAGGACAGTTTAGATTAGGGTGAATGAATGCCATCTCTGCTTTCCAAAAACTCAAGAATTTACTCATCTTAAGCTTTGATGTTGGCTACTTGTTGTGTTACCTGAAATGAAGACGAATATTAGCTGAAACTTCACCTGAGCACACAAAACATCCCAGTAATGCCTACCATCACCACAAATGTCACTTTTTTTAGCAGATGGCAAGCATCCTGAAGATAAGACATGGAAAAGAAGCAGGCAGCTCTGCCCTTAATCTGATCACCTCTACAGAATGAGAACAATAATACCACACCGTTGTTCAATACTGTTACAAAACTGAAGACACTCATGGTGATGCACCACTCAAGTGCACTTAACTTAAGGAAGCACTTAAAAAAATTATTAACTCTTTTTAACTGAGCACTTGAATGCCACTTCAATAAAAAAACAAAAAAACCCCACATGTATAGTCTTTCAGCAAACATGGGATAAAATGAAACACCAAAAAGCAATCTGGTCACTGAGGAAATCTGTTTTGATAGACGCGCTGTTCTATGATGCTGAGACACTGCTCCACATGTATTCACATCCCTACAGCCTCTGTGGGAGCCATTCAGCTGTTGCAGGGCCACATGGTGAGCCAGGTCAGGGAAGTGACCCAGGTTGACAAAAAATAGCCTGCTGGGGGAGAAAAAAGGTTGCAGAGATTTCCAGTCCAGTTCTGCCCAGATACAGTCTAAAGCTGTACCAGCACAAGAAAGGAAAAAGGGGATGGAAGGAGAGTACAGAGCAGATGCTGCAGCTCAGATATTCACCAACCAAACCCAGGATGAGGCAGTGATGAACATAAAGGGGGTATAAATGAGTGGTAATACAAACAAAATACTAATCATAGAATAGTTTGGGTTTGAAGGACCATAAAGATCATGTTTCCAAGCCCTCTACCATGGGCAGGGACACCTTCCTCTAGACCAGGGTGCTCAGAGCACCAACCAACCTGGCCTTGAACACTTCCAGTGGTGGGGCATCCACAGCTTCTCTGGGTATCCTGTGCCAGTCTCACAATCCTCACCATAATAGAAATCTTTTTAATATCTAATCTAAATCTATCATGAGTAGGGTACAGAGAACAGAATTGAAGTTAAGGGCATTTTAGGTGTTTGACATTGCTATCTTGTATCCTATTGGAAGTCCTGTGTTTTTANTATTACAAAACAGCATTTGCACACTGCAATGCCAGGTAACATTCAGATTCTCACCCACACAGAAGTGGCATCCTGTGGCACCATGCTCACACCAGCATCATTTATCTGTACCACAGGATCACATGGGCTTTCTCAATCATGCTAATGAACTAGCTAGAAGTGGTAAGTTATTACTTCATGTTCAATAAAATTAGAAATATACAAAAACAGAGGTTTTACAGCCACCAAATTTGCAGGATTGATGAGTCAAGAATATTTGGGATCCCAATTTGCATTTGTTACCACAGAGGTCTTTAAAACCTAAAAGATTAAGAATTCAATTCCATGCCTAACTGTAGTCCATAGCAAAGCTCCCACAAACTCAGTCATGCAGAAAAAGGTCTCTTAACTAATGTCTCTGAAGTACACACAATTCTAACAGAAGAGCTCTTAACAGCTTTTCATTTACTTAAGTTAAAGGGAAACCAAGTTAAATATCCATTTCTAGTAGGAATAGTAACTGTAGTAATAATGGAAACTAGTAACATAATTTAAATAACACAAGCAGCAGCCAAGAGGGAATTCCTCCAAATCCATTAGTGAGGAACATGGATACGATTTTTGCATTTGGTACAATATTACTAAACTTACCTCTCCATACAGCATTCACTTGATCAAGTTCGTAGCAAGTCAGCTGTATTACTTTCAATAGCTTCGTAATGGATGAAAATAATTTTCTATAGTAGTAATTTCACTTCACTCATAATATTAACCCAAGAAAGAGCCTTTGCTTTTAAGAAAAACCCCAACTTCCCTTAAGCTCCGTTAAAGTTTTGCCTGATAACGATTGCATGAATGGCCCGTGGCACAGAATATGGGACAAGACCGATCGGCCGCAAACGAGGAGCTGGGTCATTTACATGGGCTGCTCCTTGTGGCACTTCACACGCCCGCTCATCTTCCCTCCATCCCCTTCCCCCTGGCTTATGCAAGTGGCCACGCTCTCATTCCTCCGCATCTCAAGAGCCAGTCCGCAGCTGCAGGCAGCCCGCGGAGAGGAGCAGGAGAAATGATATATTGCAGATATTTTATTTTTGGAAACCACACTGTAAATAAAGCCATTTCCAGAGATATTCCATGGACACGGAGTGCTCGGTCGCCGAGCCAGCGCCTTATGTAACAGGAGGAGTATTGTTTAGGGTTGCCTGCATTAAAGAGCCACTCCTGGTAACACAGTTTACAAAGCTATAAAAAGCTACCGGCGTAACTATCGAGAACAAGCGGTTTGTTACCAAAAGGCCGATGCTAACTGGAAAAAAAGGAAAGTTTCATTAAATCGCTCAACTTCCCGTCACTCGGAGCACATCACCTCGGCTGACACTTACTGCGAGTGGGAAGGAGGGGGCTCCTAGGCAGCCCGGCGCAGCCCCATGGCCAGGTGCTGAAGACAGCAGCTCTGCCGCCTCCCCGCCGCCCGCGCCGCCGGCAGCCGCCTTCAGTGATCTTCCATTTAATTCCGCTTAATTCCGCTTTATTCCGCGCCGATCACCGACGACCCCCAGAGACCAGGGATCCCGCGATTCGGCCTCCCGCTCTTCCCCTGCCGAGCGACAGCCAGCCTCTGGAAAAGCGTGAGCAGAAAGGATCACTTGGACATGCACAGGCGCTCACAAGCAGCTGTAAATTTCCACTCCCCGCTGCCTGCGGCTGGACTCCCGGCTCCTCGCTGTTCCTGCTCCGGCGAGCTCTGTGCCTGGGTGTGCGTTTTTCCTCCGCTGCCCTCCCCGCTTCCCACTCCCTCGCTCGTCTTGCTCACAGGCTCACACACACACACACACCCCAAACTCCACGTCAGAGGAACGCGCGGAAAAGCAAAGGATGAAGCGATCGCTGCTCCGCCGGGAGATTTCCCCAGGGTTAAGGGAGGACATGCGACAATTTCGCATCACTTCTGTAAGTTTCCATTCCTCTCCCAAGTCTGTCGGTGCAGGGGGAGGCATCGCTGACGGGTCCTCGCACCATCACGTGGCGTAGGCTGCTGGAATTAAATTATTCACCTTGCCATCCTGCTAGGAATGCAAATAAGGGAGCCCAACAGCGGGTTGTTGGTACAAGATAATAATAAAATCAACATGCTCACGCACCACATCTTTCAGCAAAGTCCTGTCCAGAAAAGCTGAAGTCAAGCAGCTTCCCGCCTGACTATATATTATTACACAAAGATCCAAATGCTTTTCCACAATAATACTTGAGGGGATAAAAAAAAAAAAGCCTACAGTATACTCTGAGCAAAATTTAAATCCTGACGAAGAAAAACATTAGCTTAAAGTATTTTTTCAAAGGCTAATGTTATGGGGGAAAAAAATCATAAAGTATTCTGAAACAAGTACTACCAGCTATTATCAAGCATGCAAATACGGGAAAATGTAATTAAAGAATTTTTAGTGCTTCACTTTTGTCTCTTGGCAACAATTGTTTGGCAAGTGCCACACATTCACAAAGGGAATGGCAAGTGCTGTCCCCTGTGCCCCCAGCTGTTGAGGGCAGGGAAAGAAGGACTATAGGCACCACAAGTAAGATAGGATTTAAAATGTATCCTCATCTGGATCTTGGCTGAGTCCCAGCAGGGATGTGTGCCCAACATGTCCTTCTGCCAAGCTCTCCAGCTTAGGGGGAAAACTATACCTCCCATTGCTTCTTCCTCAGGGCATAGCCTAGCCAAAGTCCTACATTATTAAAAGTCATTTGGTATGCTATATTTGCTTGGGAAGCTGATCTCAGAGTTAGCAGCGCTACAGTTGCATCAGATCTTGATTTAAGGCTCACCTGTAGTAGCTATTCACAGCCCTACATTATAGGCAGCCAAAAATGCATGAAAAACCTCATTTCTAAGGAATACAGATGAAACAGACACCTCTCAAAGGGCTACTAGCCCTTGCTTGCAATGCCAGCTCCTAACTGAAGCACGCAGGAGTATCCCAAATCCTCATTTTGAAGAGCCACTCGCCTGTCCCTCCTCCCTCCTGGGCTCAGAGAGGCAGAAGCCATCCCTGCTCCCTTAACCTCCCTGCATGTGCTCCTGCCCTTGCACAGGAGGCACAAAGCCAACCTTAGATCAGCAGATTTGTGCTCTCAACTTATCTGTAAAGCACGTCACCATTTCTGCTCACACTTTACCTAACAGATCATCAAGATACTGCAGCCCTGTGTTTCTGGACTGCCCTGGACAGCACTGGGAACAGGCATTAATTAGTGCTGCTCCCGCTGCACCAGAAAGCACTGCAACAAGTGACACCAAGTGGCAATTTCTGCTCCAAACTCCTTGTGAAATATTCTTCCAGCACTGAATTAAAGGCTTCACGTTAGCCACCACTGACCAGGTTCCCCCTCCAGGCCACTTCCACAGGGAGCTCAGCATGGGACACTGTGGATGCCAAGCTCTGAACAGGATGAGCCACCCTTCGAGGCAGCCTTCTTCTCCACGAAGCTTAGGAGGCACACAAACAACCTGCACAGATGTGTCAAGGCACGAAGGGCTTGGGAGAAAAACTGGCACTGGGCACCTTCCCGTGGGTGCCCTGCTCTGTCCCAGCTGGGTGGGGAGAGGGAAGGGGCGCTGGGCTTTGTGGTACCTTACACCCACTCTGGCATTGGTCTTTTCTTTTTTATCGGATACCTCGGCCTTTGGGTAAACAGTGAAAGCCAAACGATAAACACTCTGCCCTTGGGCTACTTCTGAAGGCACTGGCTTTTCCTAAGGCAACACAACAATCAAAGTATATTACAGCTCCCACTACGTGTTTTTAATAGAACTTTTTCCTCTACCTGTCCCAAGAGAAATTGTATCTTTTCTGTGGTAAATCCACCATCACTTCAACAGGTAAAACTCCAACTTTTTGTTGTACCGTGGAGTACAATGGTGGTAGGTGTTACCCTGAAATCAAACTATCGCAAAAGATGGAAATATGACCAAAAAAACCTGTTTTAGTTGTACATAAGGGGCACCAGGGGGGATAATTTGGGTATCACTGCACTCCATGAAGTATTCACAGACCATTCTGAATATCCCAGATCTTTGAAGTCTAAGAAATTTATCTACAAAGTAACCAATCTCTGTTTCAGACTAAATATGCCTGTTTTCCTGATTCAGAGCAAAAAATTAACTTTGCACTCAATTACAGTTCAACTTTGCCCATCTTCTACCCAAGGAAATATTTTAGGGCCTTAATAGGAGCCCTCTACACAGCAAGAGAGCAAGAAACCCACCTGCCTCCAACCCTGCATTGCAGCAGAAGAAACTGTGCAAAAGAACGTAGCTAAAGGGGCAGGGGGACAAAAGATTCTCTGCTATTCCAGTACTCTATTTCATCTTAAGTAGAGTTAATTCTCAGATGACAGGAAAAGGCCCTGAACTATTCAATAGGAATTACGCCATAATTACTTGGTGGTCTTATCTGTCTGATGGGTTCTTTTGTTGCCAAGACGTTATTAAATATTTCCAAAAAATGTTTTCTTCAATTATTAATTCATAGCCATCTAAAATTTAGAATGATGTAATTATAAATAGAAAAAAAATCTTTAAAGACTCAAAGTACATGGAGAAAAAAATCTCTGCACTGCTAAAGTACTCCAGGTTCCACATATTTAAATTTCATCATATTTTTTTCCTTTAAAGAGAGCAGAGTCCTCAGGAAAAGGCATGGTTAAAGTACTTTTGAGAAATGTTTGTTCATGCTTTCATAACTTAAAATCATTCTATCTAATAAAGAACAAAGGAAGAAAACCTCAGTTGATTTTTCCTGTCCTTTCCATTTATTTTCTAATGTGGAAAAGAGAAATTAGGGAACTTGAACAATGAGTGAAATCACAGTAAATTACAGCAGCAGATGATAAACACACAGCATATATATAGTAATTCTGCTTATTTAATCATCCACTTCCAGTCTGTCTACCTCCTCTGAGATTACTTCCAGCATTCCAAAGCCCTAAGCAGCCTCTAATAATAATAACAACAACAACAACATCCTTCCTTCCCCCCAAATTGCTCAATGCCCCAGGCCATCAATATTCAGTTCTCCACAGCAACAGGTTTAGTTGTGTAATGCTGACTATCAAGAGGAGAAGCTTTAGCATACTAAAAAGATTCCCCCCACCCTCCAAAACCTGAAAACTAAAGAATATCCCCCTCAGGATTCCATGCTATTCTTACAAGTCCCAAGATATCAACATTTTGGCAGTTTATTGGGGTGGAGGGAAACTAAAAACAAGCAATTTATATAATCTACATCGTAAAGCTGTTACACTTTAACTCAAAGCATTTAGCTTTACGGCACACCAATATAAAAAGTTCCCAACAACCCTTCTAAAACCTCATAAAATAAGATGCTTTACAGTAACTTCATATTTCTGTGTTACTCTGTGAGTTCACAGATACTCAGTCTCTTCAGATCCCTGCAAGAGCAATGTGGTCACTTCCTATTAATGCAAATAAATTCTCCTTCATCGAGTAGATCAAAAAATACAGACACACAACACTTTCTCTCCATGCAGTCTCAGAGGGAGACAAGCTTGCAACTGAGCCTGTATATCAATCCCCCCAAAAACAGCTACCAGCACCAAAAGGCAAGTTAACATTTGGCTGCTCATCCAAATACAAAATAAGGCAAAAAAAGGGGTACAGTCCTCAGAGGGGCAGATGCTTCTCCCTACAGCCACATAAAAAGCAGCAAAGCTTCTGGCCATTCCCAGGACTAGAAAATTGAAATTTCTTCAGTGAAGTGTGGAAAACAGAGAGCAGCAAGATGCAGTGGCTGACCTGTAACTGCATTTTAACTGAAGAGAGTGGAAGGTTTTAAATGCATGCTTTATATAAGCTACTCCTAAAAATGCAGACACGTCTTCAACGATTATTTTCCCCTCTTCTTCCTCCTAGCTCCCTCTAGCGCTTTTAAGTACATACAGCCTTTTCCTTCCTGATGTATTTAATGCAAAATAACAGTTGCTGAGATGATGTTTGGCTTAGATGGGGTTCGGGGGTTTTTAAGATGTGCAATCGTTCTTATAAACTGTTCATGAGTTTTTACTAAAAGTGTTATTCCTGCATACTATCACTCCAGAAATTGAGCATTGACATTGGCCTTTCTACCAGACACTTTTGTGTATTAATACTTTATGTATAGGTCAGTGTATTTAAACATTTACTCATTTTCAAGGCATCGAGCTCCATCATTAGAGAAAGTCAACTAAAATTAATCCCTTTTCTTGAGCATCCCCACTCCCAAGTGAATTTTGTCTAAACAGAAGGTTACTACATCCCAACAGCTGAAAAATATAACATATTAAAATTTTATGTCTGCCCTAAAGTCACTTATAAAATGTTAATTGTGCCCCTTATCTACTGTGTCTCAACATAAAACACAAATAAGAACCACACTTGCACTCCCACTTTTATGAACAGAGGAACAGTAAACTCATGGCAACATCATGCTTTTTACCTGCAGACGCATGCAAACAGAAACTAATCCCCCAAAATCAGTGACTGCCTGAAAAGCCAAGCATGTATTTTTAAAATAATTAAAGCTTTCACCTCTCCAAACTGCTTCTATCCCAGTTCTGTACAGTCAATCACCTTAGTGGACATGTTTGTTTGTTTGTTTGTTTAAGGTCTATTCACAGAATTAAAAATGGGAAGAGGAAACACCATTTCAAGAGGTGCAACAGAAAGAGCTTTGCTGAATATCTAAAATTGCTCATCACATGTGTGCCAATCTTGAAGCTTCTATTGCAATACACTGAAAAAACACTTTTCTTTGTGGAATTGAAAAATTCTTTTAAGTGTATAAAGGCATTTACCTGTGAGCTCTCATTTCTGAAACAGTCAAACAACACTAATAGCGTTTTGTCTTCTTGAAAGTTACTGGTCCCCACATAACTTCACCAAGCACTTTTCTTAATATTAGGCAGCACAGAGTACTGCAGGTTAAGACATCCCCTTCCACCAGGCTCACTGATGCAAAAAACCCTATAGATGTCCCCCACAATATCCCACTGGTCAAAGACAATGGAGCACCCCTAACCAGAACTTCAAACATCCTAAGAGTGCTTGAAGCTGAAAGCTGTATTAGTGCATATCCACCTCAGGAATGGTGATTTGCAGTGAAAATGCTGGGCAGATCAGCTACTCATTGATGCCCATAATTTTTTGATACATAATGTGTGGCTGTTTCTGACAAGCTGGAAGGCAGTTTGGGATTTAAGACATTTCCTCCACTGACCACTACTACAGAAGGCTAAAGCATTTTTCATCAGATGCTTTCAAGATGACTTGCAGACAAACAAAAGAAAGTTAAATTCAAAACACAAGTCAAATACTCCTGTGAGGAACTCACTGTAACACCCAATTTAGTATGAGGAAACTCAGGTGGCACCAAACAAACACCCGAAGGTGTGCACTCTAAAATGTACTGTTAAAGAATATCAGGAGATAGGAACCATCATTCTGGACCAGACAACCTTCCATTAAATCCCATCTCTAAGAGGGGCTGACAGCAAGAGTAAAGTAGAAAAAGTAACGTATACCAGAGGAAGGACTATTCTACTCTTCTTCTGCTTCTGGCAATTAGCACCTTAGAGGTTTCCTGAAGCATCATCCAAAATCACCATGATGAATAGTTACACACCTTTCACTTTAAAGATCCCAAAGGAGCACTGTTCCCCTTCTTGAGGGACTCAAGTTGCTTCTGCAATACTCAGATACAACAGATTGCTCAAGATTGCTTCAGACTGTCAAGATTGAGCAGCCAAGAGAGCTCAGAGACCGCTATTTCCTGTAGATGAGGGACCAAACAAGACAAGCTCCAGCATCAATTTATTGCATTCCAGTTAGTTCCTTCAGGGCAGCAAAGCCAGGATTTACCTGCAGAACCATTGCATTTTTCAAGTGGTCACTCTCAGAAAAGGGAACAAGTACTAGCAGAAAGTCCTATATAGAGGCATGGTGTTATACCCATGAAGAAGATAAATTCAGACCTAAGGAGAGTCAGTTCCTATTTATGTCACACTATGTGATCTTGGAAAAGCCACTTAGTTTCCCCACTGGAAAATTTATGCATTCAAAACCATAAGTTGCTTTGACACTACAGTGATGGCACTCAAACAAACACAGCAGGCAGCATCCAGCTTGCTTGTGTCCTTTTCCTGCAGACTGGGATAACAGCCCTGCAGTTTGTGTGATGCAGACCTCCAGAAACCATGCCCAGAGACACAATTAACTTCTGAGTCCCTTCTCATGCAGGTTAAGGATCCTACTAAAGCAGAACAGTCGAAACAAAACCAGAATAATATTAGGCTAGAAGTCTAAACTGCTGCTTTCACATAAAGAATTACAGTTTCATTACTATAATTCTTGAAAAATGGCTGTTATACTTAAGCAAGCGTTGCCCTAAAATGACTTGCCTAAAGTCACACAAGAAAATCTCAGATGGCCAACACCGCTCCCCTGGAGAAAGAGAACCCACAATTTCTCACAGTTTGCTCTTTACCAGTTTTGTCTTTCAATAACATTAGTTTAACATATTGGGAAAGGATAGGGAACTTTGAGAACTCATCAAGCTCAAGTTGCACAAGGAGAGATTATCTTCACAAGTACCTCAAAGTCATTCCTCCTGATAAACAATTAAGTACATTCATCACTTCATCAGATTGCAAATATAATTTGCCTTTATGTGACAGATACATGACCAGTCGATGAAACACAGGGTGCTTGTACTTTTCTGTCCCACAGTAAGTATTTTACCATGACTTTAATGTTATCTTCCTGTTAGGTGGGGAACAGTCCCTGTAGTCTCAAAGCCTCTCTCTCAGATTCTAGTAACATATTTTTCTGGTCCCAGGAAGGAGCCTCCAGTGCCTTCCTAAAGACCTCTGTAGTCCATTCTGGCCAAAAGTTGACTATACTGAGCAAATTAACCTGTAGGATATTCTTTGAAGTCCAATACTGTTACTCCCCAGTGGGGAAAACCTGTCCCTGCACATTCCCACACTACTGAAAAGCCATCTGCTGTTCTCCCCATCCGCGTTGCCCAACAACTGACATGACAAATTAATGATTATGTCAGACACATACAACTACAAATTGTCCAATTAAGGGCTGAGTTCCTTTTGTTTTAATTAATAAACCAGGGTCATGCCTTGAAGTCCTTAAATGGCAGCAGGCACACTGCAGACTGGCATTTTTTAGCCAAGTCTGTCCTGAACAAGGACCAACATGAGCAGTGTGTTTGTCTTCAGGACAATTTCTGTTTTAGAGGGAGAACAGCTTTGACACCTGGCTGTGCTTTGATTCAACTCCATTCCTGTGTAGTCTCAACAGTGGAGATCGCTGACAGGCTCTGGATACCTGGAAGAAAACCACTTGCCACATGACATAAATGGCAAGCTCTAGATATAAAGGTTGTAACAGCTCAAATACACTGATGAAAATCTTGGGAAACATCATTCCTTGAGACACCTTCTAATGAAATCTGACAGCTTCAGTATCACACAGCACAGATCTATACTCACAAACTTGGTCACACCCTCTGAAAATAGTTTAAGAAATCAGTTTTCTCATGCTAATGGTCATTCACATATTTGTTCCCTTCCCACAGAAGCAACTGATAATTTTCTTCTCTGTGTTTTTTTTGCAGTGTGCATTCACAAAATAATGTATCTGCCACCAAAATCTACATCTCTGAAGGGTAAAAGACTGCTACCGTCCACTTACAAAAGTCATGTTTAGCACTGAAAATAAGTAAGGTGTATTCCTCTTAAATGAAAAAAGTCTCAAGCTGTATCAGACCAGACATGAGAAGTTATCTACTACTTTTGCAAAAAAATAATATTTTTAACTAGATGCTATCTGAGACTGATCATCTGGAGAACATATTTTCTAATACATGTGCATGCAGTACATTGAATTTATGAGAGCTGTAAGCCCAATAGCAGAATTCAGAGAGAAAAGTCTCAACACTGTTTCTTTTAGAACTGCAGTGCTCATAATGACACAAAATTATGTCTGGCATTGTTGCAAATTTCAGAGTTTCCACCCAAGTACCACTGAAAAGAAATGGTTTGTTTTCTGAGAGCAGGCAGAACTCTGTGAGAAGGTCACCTAGCAAGAGTCGTATCAGTTCAACTTTCCATGACCACAGCAAGACAGCCTCTCCCAGCTGTCATCGTGGGATGAAATTACTTTCACAAGCATAACAACTTCCATTGAAACATTTCAGCACGCAAAGGCCTGTATCCAGAGAGCTCCATAGCAGCCAGGTAACCAAAGATGTGAACATAAGCTATTTAATACCTTGTCATTTAACCCAGCAACCACATTACCTATTTTTGCGCTTTTCCATTAAAATAAACCCTAAAAACAGATGACAAGGAAGTCCAAAAGGATCAAGTAGTATGACTCTGTGACAGTTTACACAGACTGGCTTTCTTTCAAAACTAAACACAGGTTCTATGTGATTCCTACACTTACGAAATTAGACCTTATTTGGATTTAAAATGTTTGAAATAGATTTTTTTGTTCTTCTCAAAACAATAAATGAGTGTTGTTACTACTAGCAAATGAGTTTTAAAAATTCAAAAATTTACCCTGGTTCCCCAAAGCTTCTCAGTTTCTCGAACAAGAGCAGTTTTTTAAATTATTTTGTATCTTGACACGAATTTCAAGTGCTAGAGAATCTGTGAAGCCCATTAATAGCATAGTACAACAGTTAATTGGCTACCACTTCCAATGTTTTGGGGTTTTTTCCTTTTCTGAAAATTCATATTCTGTTTTACTTTCTGCTTCCCACTGCTGTGATCCTTGTGCTTGCAAACATGTGCTCTTTGAAGGCTCTCCATTTTATTCATGCACAGGTACGTGGCCAAATCACTTCAACAAACTCAGAATTTACTTCTTCATCACCACCTACATTAAGTGTGCAGATACAGTTTTCCAACACCTACAACCAGTACTGACTTCAATTGAAAAATTCCTTGAAGATAACCCATCAAACCTGATTGTATTACCGAAGTGAGACCATGAATACTGCAAAAGAAATCTCCCACTCTGCATTCAGTGTATTCAACTCCTGTCAGCTCCTGGCTACCACTTATCTGCAGGGAGTGTCTTGTCCACTGCCTGCTGCCCATGAGTCTTGACACCTTGAAGTATTTTCAGATATTGTTCCTCATCTTTTAAGGCATACCCAGCCTCTTCCCATGGTAATTAACTTCACAAAGCTTTGAGTCCATCTTTCAAAAGAGTCAGCCAACATGCTCTTTGATTCAATCAAATACATGAGGCTTTGCCATCGTTTGTCATCTTTCTACTCTGCATGGCCTAGATAAAGCTGTCAGAAAGGATTGTGCATTTTCCTTCAACTGTGTGTTCATTTGGGGGATTTTTTTTCTTTGCAAATAAACATCCAATGATGGGTTTTTTTGCAAACATCCAATGAATCAAAAGATTATATATCTATTAGAATATTCTTATTGACAGTAATATTGTCAAGATTGAATTTATTAGCCAGAATATATAAAACCCACAATCTAACTGAAATACTAGACATTTTATAACATGTTTTTAATAATCATGTTGAATATTTTGCTCCATGACAATCCTTAAAATTTTGGAGTTTTACATTAAAAAAATTTCTCAGTCTCCATGAATTTTCAAAAGTGTTCTTTCAATCTTTATTTACTGCTGGAATATGATTGATTTGTTCACAGTTATGTGATTATTTGTAATATCCACCTTCATTCTCACTACAGAAATACAGAACAGTTCTGTATTTTCAGCATCATTGTTGACAACTTCAGCACAGCCATCAGACAAATGTCACTGTTCTTTTTGCTCCTGGTATTTTTAAACTCCTTATTAGCTTTAAATCCTAAAGAAAATCCAGTGAGTTTTCTGTAATCATCTTTATAAAACTTACTTGTACTTACTCCTATATACTGGCTGCTGCCTGGAACCACTTCTAAATCAGGATGTGACTGTCCCTTTGCTGAAAGCCTCTATATGTACCTATTCCAGACAGCCATGTGTTCCCACATCCTCAGCCACTTCCCAAATTTGGGAGACACCCTTGTGAGCAGGGCTGGAAGTGTATCAGTGATGCAGCAGCACATCACATCGCGCAGAGGAGATTTGCTGAGTCCTTAAAGTTTTTGCAGCAATCTTCTCCCATGGCCTGATGACCCATGCTGAGACCTTAGGAACCCTGGTGAGATGCTTAGTTTACATCGTGGAAGGAGTTAGCAAGGGAGGAAAAACAATGCATAACATCTCTGTGCATTATTAACTAGCACTCAACTGCTGCCCAAGAAACCAGAATAGCATCAGGATATCCCCTGCAAGCATCTTCCCTTCCCTGACAAAAGGGTGGAACGCTGAAGAATTGTAGGGGAATGTACCTCCTCACATTAATGCTGCTTTCTTGAAGCAAAAAACTTTTCCAAACACACAATCCAAAGACCACCAAGCCAGCTTGACCTCAGGGTACATTCAAACCTGTCCTCATTCAAACTGCCTCCAGCCTAAAGCACTTTATCTTTTACTTCCATATTTTGCCCAAGGCTGTGTGTGATGCTTGCAAACAGAGCAGTACAGGCGTTGCAAGAAGCTACAGACCTAAACACAGATTGTAATGTAAAAGACAGGACTTATTAATGGTCTGCAGATAAGAAGTAGGATCAAAGTCAACACAATTTCTAAGTAATAAGCTTTTATTTGGAAGGTTCAGCCTTATTTGGCTCACTTACTTAAACTAATTTGTAAAAAATAAATTAGCCCTCCCCTCACCCCCCACAGACATTTCCCAGGGATTATGATATACACAATATTTGCCCTAACAGAGGACTACAACTAGCATTGCACTCACTTTGTAAGGTTCAATTTGGTGCTTACTTCTAACAACAAATAAATCATGCATTGCAGACAGCTTCTCTTATAGCCAAAAGCAATAGGTAGTGAATGACCACCATGAACTGGTAGTCCAAAATAAGTTTTGCTTATTTGAAGAAATGAAGGAGAGCTGTCTGACTGCCAGTGAACTGCAGAAAGTGAGAGTACACAATTAAAAGGTACATTTGAAGAGGGAAAGTTGATACAGCCGTGCCTCCCTGCTGACACATGAAAATAGGCAAAACAAAGAGATGAATGCTCAGGATACTACAGCTGCTGGAAGTGAACCCTTCCCACTTAATATTAATTTCTACAGTCTCCAGCACCTTGACTTAAAAAGCTGCCAACTTCCTTCCCACAATTAAGAGCAAAGAAACTGTATTTTTGCTGCAATAAATTTGTATGTATAAATTTGTTCAAGTGCCTTTGTGTTACATTGACTCAGGATCTTTAAGAAAAACCACCCAAAGTTCTGATGGCTGTGACACAACTGCCCCCACATTTCAAAATCCACTTATGCAGCAGTACTTCCGTCCATCTCAATTATTGTCTCTAGCAGCAGGAAAAACAAGGTACAAACACTATTGTGATATCAGAAGAGGTGTTTTTAACTCATGCAAATGAGTTAAAATAATTTTAAAATGTTGTCTCACAATTTCTCAAGTTGCTCTAAGGACACATTGCTGTCAAAGTGAGAACTGTAGCTCTTACTGCCATCACCTCCCTTGCATGAGTTGTAGGAATGACATTACATGACTGCATAGGAAGGTGGATCAGCCTGCTGGGCACCATGAAAATTGAACAGCCAGAAAAAAACAAATCCCTCTTACCTCCCCTAAAAGTGCAGCTTTCGGAGAGGAAGTGTGGAGGATTTACCAAATGTAAATTGTATAAATTTTACACAAAAATTTACATTTACCAAATGTAAATTTTTGGAACTACCTCTATCAATATGGACAATATGAAAAGAACAAAAGGGAAAAAAAATCCATCCAATCATGAATATTTTCTTGGATTTTAAAACATTTCTACAATATATGGCAGTAAAAACAGTAAAAAAAAATCCCATTCCTTTTTGCTGATTTCTACACCCAGGTTGCAACCACACATCTTGATCTGTTAATGCAAGGGTTGGAACACCTTGCTATGAATTGATTGACAAAATAATTTAATTCTTAGAAATGATTCTTCACTTTAAATGAAGGCAAATTGTGCTATCAAACAACTTCTCAAGTAACTGGTTCATTGCAAACTTGACAGAAACCAATTCCACACACATCACTATGATAAACAGCAATGTTTGGTGGACTTTTTTTAAAAATGCACATTAAATTTATGTGTCTAGGAGGATTTCATCTTAAAGTTTTTTTTTATGCCAGCCTGAATATAATCTAAATTGTGATTACTTTGTAACAAACAGCATATGCATCCACTTCTGTGAGAGGAATGCCAAATTCATGCACTGGAGTCACTTGAGGAATGTCTCTTATGAAAAAGGGTCCTTTTTTTTCTTAAGAAGAAAGGGTTACAAAGATTTGGGTCCACAGTTCACTTAGTGAAAAAACACAAAAAATATTTTCAATACAGTTTCTTTGGTTCCAGTCATTCAAGAGTTTTGCAGGGAAAAAATGGAATAAAGTTAAAGGCAGGCATTCACAAGAGAAACCCATTTGTCTCCTCTGTCTGTAAAATGCAGGAGGGGATTTTGATCCAGCACAACTGAGAACACAGAGAGGTGCTCTGCCATGTGATAAGACCATCCAAAATAACTTAGATACAGAAAGTATTCTACCCATACCAGCACTTTGCTCACACTATAGAAGTAGCTGGCTCAAACACTTTGAACTGAGATAAATTACACCAACAATAAAATTAGAAAGCAATCCACTGATTTGCAGATGCTCATTTTGCACCTAGGCCACCTCCAATTCCCTGAGAAAAGCACAAATACCAAGAGGCCGCACAGCAAATGAGATGGGAAAAGTTATTCAGATAAATATAGCTGAGCCAAATAAGTTTTTGTAAGTTCTTTGGGCTTTTTGTTTCTGTTTTTATTTTACTTTGTTTTTGGGTTTCTTTTTGGTTTTGTTTTGTTGGTTTTTTTTTGAGGGGGGATTTTTTTTGGTTTGCTTTGCTTTGGTTTTTTGGGTTTTTTTTGGGGGGGTGGGGTTGTTTTATTTTTTTTGAAAGTCAACCAGTCCCCTGAGTAATGACACAAAGGAACAGGGCAGTCCAAGAAGCATGGGGATATCTGGACTGTTTCTTTCTTTGACAGTGCCAATTTTAAATCTTCAGGGGACTGTGACTTCCCTGACCCTTCAAAACACTTATAAACAAACCCAAATGAAAGAAATATTAACAGGAAAATACCCCCTCCCATTCTTGCTCCTCCTGTTCTTCACACTTTACTGTTGGTTCCACACCTCTACAAAGTTAAGCCAAACCAAGTGCTGATGCAGCACATTGAACTGGATCAGTAAAAAAATAAACTAAAAATTAGAATTTTCTTCAACTAAATTAATTTCCCCACAGGAAGCCATGACTAAGGACTGTTTAATCCAGAATATTCTTATGAAGAACTCTATTGCTGAACCTCCACGCCACAACATGTATCTACAGTTTTCTAAGGTTTCAGTCAAATTCCCTTTAGTACATTTGAAACCTTACAGGTTTCAGTTTTATTTGAAAGTGGTTTTTTCACCACACACAATAATGACTTCAGGTTGTTGCCCTATGCCTCCTTTTGATGGCTTTTATTAGTTCAAGTCCATTTCTACACCAGGCACTGCCTCTGGCCTTTGCACTGCAGCTACCCAGACCAGCACCAGCCCATCAACCTTCCATCAGCCGGCATCACAAGGGCAGCTGCCCACACATTTGGATTTAAAAGTTAAAAGGCAAATCAGAATGAAGTTGTGGGGGTCCCCACAGATCATCTCCTCAGAGTGGGAACACCACAAATTCATTAATTCTTGCAGATTGCTTAATGTCTGCTATGTGTTAATTTAATGAAAATAGTTTGTGTGCACACTTTACCTGCAGGCAAACCCACAAAGAGCCATTAAAAGGGTCAGAATACTTCACAACCACAAACCTTACTTCAGAAAGTACCAGTGAAAATTTATTTCAGATAAATTTATTGCTGTGTTCACATGGAAAAATGAAGATAAAAAGGGTTTTAGGCATCCACTTATTTTGGATTCCTTTCATCATACACATCTACTGCCTGGTTTCCAGAGATCTCAGGCCCTTTCAAGTGCACTTGTAATCATAGGCTTTCAGATCTCATTAATTCATTCACGTCACCCAAAATTAGAGGGCAGAGTTTTAGGTTCTGATCAGTGTGGTGGGGCTGTGGCACAGCAAAGGCAACACATGCTGCTCAGCTTGGTCCAACATGATCTAGCATCCAAACCAGTCCTTGCTTTCTGTGCTCAGCAGCTGCCAGCAGGAATCTTTGCTGGCAATGAACACCGAGACTGTAAGACAGAAATATGGCTGAAACTGAAAACCCTTCTGCTACGTAAACAGTCAGGAAAGATAAAATCCACTGCATTACAAGTTTCCAAATGAAGACCTTGAAGAAAATGCCAGCCAGTGGATGGTTAAGAGTTTCAGCATATTGGGCCAGATTCCAAAACCCTCAAGCCAGTTAGTAATTAACAGACATCTAGGTCCTCCACATGAAAGAAGTCTATTGTTAAAACAGTGACACAAATTTTTCCTTTCCTTTTCCTAGCCAGTCTCTGCCTGTGTTTTAAGATTCCCTTAGGACTATAACAGCCTATGATTTTAGAATCTCCATTTCTCAGACAATTTGTTAGACTTTTAGTTGCCAAGAAGCCAAACCTGCTTACACCAGAGGTAGAACAAAATTAATTTACAGAGACCCATCATCTCCCCTTTCCTTCATTTAATACCTGGAAAAAAATATTATCCAAATAACCTTTTACCATATCTACAATAGCAAAAGAATTACAAAACATAGTAACAAAACATACTGAGGGCCTGTAAATAGTCTGAGTCCAATTAGTGAGCAACTCACCTATGGGGAATATTAGCCTGTGTCTTCAAAGATAATGATGTGGTACAGCAAAATTTCTAAGATAAACCAAAGGCTGACTCACTGAAACCACTTTATTGACAATCTATTTGTAAAGCAGGAATGATCTATGGTCTGCATAGAATTGCCTCTTCTCTGCTCTGTTACCTTACTGAAGATAAACGTGTGAATAACACGAGACTACATATAAACCACACAAACTAATCCATGTAATAATCATGTTAAAGTTGCATTTTGAAAGAATGAAGAGCAGAGAGTCATCTGTAAGGGAGCAAGTTAAATCACCAAGGATAACAGGGAGGACATGACAGAGCAGGAGCTGGCAGAAGTATTCAATGGATATGACGACACCTTAAAGAAGAGTCAATAAAAAAACAGCCAAGCCCATCAGAAAAGAACAAAAAGCTCCATCAAATTAAAAAGCATTTTCTGAATGCCCACGGCTTTCCAAAGTCTATGGCTTTGACTGCTTTGCTGCTTATGGAGTTTGACTGGTGTGTCTCTCTACTTCACCCAAGTCTGGTCACATGAGGAAAAACCAAATCCCCACTGCATTCAAGATGAGAAAAACATCCCTGGAGAAGAGAACTAGATGAATTCCTTTGGGACCAGGTTCACCTCCTCCCATTCCAAGGAGCTAGTTGCACTCTGCCTGTATATGCAATTGCTCATCTTAACTCAACCAGCAAAGGTGCCAGCAAACGTGCAGGCCCATGGGAGTGCTGCTCTCACCTCTGGGCACAGGTATTCCGTCCAGGTCCAGGCTGCAGAGCCCCAGGAAGCTCACACTGCTGTGCAGGCAGGCTGCTGGGATGTCAGATCAGCATCGCTTGTGAGCTTCTGCCACCTAACAAGTTTGGGAAGAACTGAGCTTATTGGTTCACTGGCAGAATTTGCTGCTGTGTTGCAGAAAGCCTATCTTACAGTTCCAGGCTAAAAGCAAAATGAAGGAAACTCGGGCATGTTTCAAAAGTGTTTCATTAATTTTAAGAAAGATGTATTTTCCATTTGCTTCAAACAGCAACCAAAATCTATTAGTACTTTCTAATGTATTCATAAATTCAAAATTTGTCCAAAGCAGGCAATCATGTTCTTCTGGATTCTTCCAGCACTGGGCTCCATCTTCTCTGTATTTGGTTTATTCTATATATACAATTGTAAAGCCTCAACATTCAGGAGCACATGTATTAATAATTCAGCAAAGTGAAATTAATCAGCAAGCATCATCTCACAATGCAGAATATTCCAAGAGCAAGAAAAGCTTGTGCCTAACTTTAAAATGAACAATTACAAGGGAGAAGTTTCTTTATTAATACACAAGAAACTACTGTTTTTGCTGGAGAGATTTTTCAGCACATCAGGAATGCTGAGCCACCCTCTCATCTCACTCCTGCCGGGGTAGATGGGCAGCTCTCATGGGCTGAACCCCACAAATGTAGGCACGTCTGCGTTAACATTTACAAGGTTTTATAGAAGCACAAAGCAGATGCTGGACATCAAAATCTCCTGGAGGATCCTGGGGTCAGGTGAGAGCTTCAAGTCACATAAACACAGCACTCTCGTCCCCAAAAAATCACATTTCTACCTCCTGCCACAAGATTGGGAATATTTTTGCATTTATTTAAGCATATCATGTTTATCTCTACTATCTCTATATGTTTTAAAGTGGTGGCAAAAAAGAAGAGTCAATAAAGCAAAAAAGCATCCTCTCTGCTTTTTAAGAGTGCAGTTATATTTTTGCTCCGCTGAAAAACATCTTTACATAGCCACAACACCAACACTCGCAAAGGCAACACAGCTGAAAATTTTAAAGGGAGATATAAAACTTTATTTTCACACTTCGAAGAGAAAAGGGCAGGGATAATTTAGCGCTTTGTACAGGAGAAGTACATCGGCAAAGAAGAAGAGCAGAGGCCAGCGGTGAAGCTACGCAACTCGCTCACGCAGCAAACGCTTTAATTTACGATACACGATGAAGAGACCAGCGGGCTCACTCCCGGCGCGGCGCCGCTCTCCTCCCAGCCCCAAGATGGCGCCGGCGCCCCCACAGCCCCGGGCACAGTCCGCCCCCCGACCGCCCCCTCCAAGATGGCGGACGCACCTCCGCTCCCTCGGCCGTGCCCCCGCCTGCGCCTGCGCCGCCTCTCGGCCGCCGCACGGCCCCTCCCCCTCCCCGCCCTCTCTGCTTCTCCATT
This sequence comes from Thryothorus ludovicianus, assembly GCA_013397245.1. Classification (NCBI taxonomy): domain Eukaryota; kingdom Metazoa; phylum Chordata; class Aves; order Passeriformes; family Certhiidae; genus Thryothorus; species Thryothorus ludovicianus. The sequence continues at coordinate 898,269 of VZTB01009268.1, forward strand.
GGTCGGTTTCGCCGCCCTTCCTGCCGCCGCAGCCAATGGAGAGCGAGAGAAACGCCGTGTGCGCGCGCGCGCGGCCCCGCCCCCCTTACGCGCCCGGGGCCGCCCACAAACAATCGCTCGCAGTTCCCGACGGGCTTGCGCCCCCTGGCGGTCGGCAGCGCGGGTGCAGCGTTGGGGGGCGGCGGGGTGAGCAGCAGCAGCAGGAGCAGGAGAAGCCTGCGGGGGCCGGGACGAGGCCCGAGGGGTGCGGGAGTGACCTGGGGCCGGACCGGTGACCGCAGGCACGCCCCATGCCAGCCTCCCAGCCCGACGGACACCCCGGCCCCTGCCCGCCGGCCCTCGGCGCGGGCCTTGCGGCCGTGCCGGAGCGCAGCGGGACCCCGACCTGAGGCGGGCTCGGCGCCACCCCAGCGCGGGTGACAGCTCTCCGAGCAGCATGGAAGAGAAAAGAAGTGAGCCTTAAAAAAATCATATCTATCTGTTTATTTATTTATTCATGTTTTGGGCAGCCATTGGTCTTGTAAGAAACATTTTTAGGAGTCAACTGTCTTAACCTATTTTCCCGTGCAACTAAATGAAGTATCCAGAGTGAATGGAAAGGCTTGGAGTTGATTTTCTTTTTTCAGATACAGCACAGAAAAGATGAAGTAGCTAACGTAAATAAGGCATGTGTTAACATTGTCTGTGTCGTCATGGGCCGCCCACGGAGGCGGTGGAGTCGCCGTCCCTGCGGGTATTTAGGGAAAGACTGGATGTGGCACTCAGAGCCATGGTCTAGTTGGCATCCTGCACTTCGCTCACAGGTTGGACTGGGTGATCTCGGAGATCTTTTCCAAGCTATTTGATTCCGTGATTCTTGGACATAAAAACTTGGAGTCTTCAATGTGGTTAAAGAGTGCTGTCTTACTTCTCCGTACAGTTCTTGCAGTGAAGGGTATCTTGCATTTGTCAAGAAATAGATTCAGTTATTTATTTACCTAAAAATAGCTTGCCTTTTTTCTCCTAAATAAATTGATTTAGTTATATTACTGATGTACTGAGCACATCAATTTAGGAAAAAAAAAAGGAAAGCTGTGAGTTAATGGGCTGAAGGGTTGTGTAGGCTCATCTATATGTGCTGCAAAGTTTGGGTCATCTTCTGACAGCTTCGTTTTTGAAGGACACTAAGAAATTACCTAATTAAGAAAAATTTCCTTGCATTGCTTGTTTGAGTGTTCCTCAGGTAGATCTTGACAAGGTGAGGGGATGACTGTTTTAAAGGAGAATTACTATTTCAACATAACATGTTCTCACACAGTGCTCCTCCTGATACCCACTGTATTTACTTGTATAAATTTTGAAAAGCTGAGTAGCTACAACTATTTTTAATTTCTCACCCAATCTCTGCATCTCTTGCAGTGCTGTGTGACGTCTCTGAAGAGGAGAACCTTACCAGTTCCAGGGAGGAGAGCACCGAAGGTAGTATAATTTGGATTTATGGAGGGAAATAGAAAAGGAGTGTATGTTTGGCACTGTTTCTGATATGAAAACAACAGCTGGAAGGCAAAAGAAAAGCTTTGCATTTTATGGTGTAAGAGGTTTGTCAGCAGCACTACAGGAAACCTGCACCCAGGTTGTATATCTGGTAGCTGGAGTGAGTAGTCCTGACCTTGGCTGCTTGTATCTTGCTCTAGCATCATTCCTCTGCATAGTGCTAGGAAAAAGAGACCCGTGGTCACAAGGATTCTCTAAAGGGAAAAGCAAATCCCTCCAGCCAGATGCCAGTGCACACCCTGATCCATCAGCTGGAAAGGTGGTTCTGAATGCTGACAAGGTAGATGTATCCAGTGTCTGCTCATTCCCTGTGCTTCTGGCTGGTGATAGCAGCATTAGCAGTGGAGAGATTAGTGGTGTGGACATCTGTCTTTTATGAAAGGAAAATTATACTATCAACTTCAAATGCAATCTTTGCTTCTCCGTGCAAAACAAAGCTTGCTGCTGGAGTTTTGGGGCACTCCAGCATGAGAATTGGGAGGCATTTCCAAGGTGAGGGTTTTATTTCCCTATGGCCTACACATAATTATAGCTGGGGACCCAGAAACAAGAAACCCATCCTCTGAAGTAATCCATCCAGCAGTGCTATCCAGATTTAGAAAATGTATGGAAATACCTGAAAACATATAATGAATAAGGACAGCAGTTTTAATCTGCAGTGGAGAAACTTATTATTAGAATTTCTAAATGCATATTTTTAATTGAATGTATTTTTGAATTTTATTTTAAACACAAATATTAAATATACTTTTTGTCTTAAATTTGTGATACTGTCATGCACAGCAAAAGGGTGGGAATAGCACAGGGCAGGTGGTATCCCTTGGACCAGTAGTGTAGGTTTCCAAAAACTGTTGTGACTTTCTGTAATTGGACTTTCACCTTTCCAAATGTTTAAAAAAATTTCTGTGCATATAAGAGATCATTAAATTTCATTGAGAGTAAGTGCCAAATCAAGCTATTTCACAAGAGGAAGTACTTTTATCATTGCCTGTTGATATTAAGTATTGTGCCTTTAGCTGCTGGTGACATGGGCAGCAGAGGTTTTGGTGACAAATAATTGTTATTTCTTTCACCGCTGTCATGGTGCTTTTGAGAGTAACCACACTGCCATGGGCTTCTGTACCCTGGGCAACAGAAGTCATTCTCTGCTGAGTCAAAAAATGAAGGAGTATTTTTTTTTGAGCCTTACCAGAATGCAGTATTTCTTGACTGTTGGGAAGATGTCACCCCAGCACATTCGCCAGCAGGGATTTGCTGTCTGAAAGTGGAACATAAACCCAATGTGGTGACAGTGGACTCCACCTCTAGAAATGGAGTAGGAAAACTGGTTTGCTTATGCTTTTGTTCTTGATCATGGAAGAAGAGCAACATTAACTGAGAGAGAGCTGGTTCTTTCTTCTGACATCATCTTTTGACACACTGAAACATATTTCCTTTTGACAGTCCTTGACAAAGATGCACAGCTGAAATTTTAACCAGAGGCTTAGCACCTCAAAGGTACATACCTTTGGAAGAGGAGACGTTCTAAACCAATAGCTTAAATGTTCTTTATTATTATTTCTAGTAGAGGAGGAGGCATGATATATGGGGTATGTTAATTGTATCAACTGATAACCCTTGTTGAACAAAATTCATCAAACTACTTTTATCTGAAAATATTTTGAACGTTTTTCCCCCTGCAAAACATACCAAAAATAATGATGGGGGAGGATAGTCAGCCTATGCAGCTAAGAGAGGTTACAGCTATAAAAGATGTCTTTTATCAAGAAAAATATTCAATTCATTTAGTTGAAAATATTCTACTTTTATTTCAGTGATTAATTTTTAGTGGGACTCATTTGCTGGTGTTTGAAGAAAGGCTCCTACAGCTCCCTTTGTGACCTGCTTAAAAACTTGCTTGAAGGAGCATTGTGCATCATTAGAAGCCACTCCAGTTCATCACTGGACTTCTGTTTCACTTTCTTGATTAGGTTTTTTTAACCTCCACTTTCTGGAGGTTTAATGCATCCTGCTGTTCTGATTGTTTTTTCAGAAGTGCCTCCAAATGAAATGAGTGGGAGCCTTTGAATAGTCCACTAGGAATTGGGTGTGTTTTTAGACTTCTCAGGAGCTGTAAATGGTAATTTGCATTTCAGGTGATGTGAAGACGTTTTGGGCACAATTGGGAGGTAGAAGAGTGGATGTCATATTTGAGCAGGTGCAAAATGTGCTGTCATTGCTGAAGGAAAAGATCAAGAATGGAACTGCAACGAACCAAGGTTGGAAATCCTTGTAGTGGTTTAACTGGACTGCAGAGTAGCTGTGGCCTGCATTGTGTAGGTCTGTGTGATACCTGCCATAAGCCAGATATCTCTGAATTTTAATAACTTGGCTGCTGGTGGTTTTAAGCACTTTAAAAAAAAGTGATTTCTTTTTTAAAAAAGAAAAGTAATTTAATACAATTCAATACAATTGGCAATTTTCTTGTTCTGCCTGTATACTTTTTCAAACAATGCATGGCTCTTAGGAACTGAAATAATCATTTTTGAGAAGTAATGAAATATCTGCAGTGCCTTGTGTTTCATTTATCATCAGAAGTTTTAGCTTTTCAAGCTGATCTCAGTGAATTGAGTGGTTTTGGGGTAGGATTACAATGAAACATCTCAGTATTGTTTTTTGTCAGAGACACCGTTATAACTTGAAACAATAGTAGAAAAATGTGGCAGTAATGCATTTCAGATTGTTCCTGATTTTCAAGGAAATAAAATTCCTTTATCTATATCAAAATACATTGAAGTTTTAATTCTGATAAGCTTGGAGCTGTACACAGATTTCTTTTTATTGGTTTATTTAATTGAGTAAAATTGCTTCTTTTTGTTAAGTCACCCATATAAATGTAATCTGTGGATCTTATTGGGGTTTTTTTTGTGCAAGAAAATGTAAAGTGGTGTAAGATGCTTTTAAACTAATAAAGCCACTCTGCATTATACATATAACACTTCCTCTAAACTGGAAATGCAATTTTTTGTGTTCTTGAGTTCCTACATCTCTACTGTTATAACAAAATATCGAAGCAGTGCAGAGATAAAAGTTGAATTTGAATCCCCAGATGATGCAGTGAATCTGCGATAAAGTTCAAGTTGAATTTTTCTGTGCTTTGTTCTGTAAAGGATTCAAGATAAAATATTAACATGGATTTTCTGAGTTGTTTGTCAGCTTGTAATATTTACTGCATGGGGTAAGAGGTTGAGACAGAAGGGATCTCTTGCATTCTTCTATCTGAAGGCCATTTCCACCAATTTAGGAGTAGCATTAATTTGTGCCAAGTTCCAGCCCCTCTTGGGCTGAAGATGATCAATCTGATGACCAAGGTAGAAGCTTACACTGAATTGTCTGTATGTGTATTACTGCCACTGTAGCCACCAGTTTGTGTGTGTTTGGAAACATTCCAGCAGCTTTCCAAAAGCTGACGGATATTTGGTGCAAATTTAAAACTACTGCTGTGAGCAGTAACAATTTTATAATTCATAGATGTGTCTGCTAAGGTCTGTGGTTCAACATGTTTCTAGTAGTATTAGTCTTGTGATGCTCTAGACCAGCACAGTGAGAAGAAACAAATGTCTATGGAGGATTCAACACCTTGTTTTACCTAGTATCATTACTTAAATTGAACTTAATATCTGTTTTGGTTTGGTTTTTTTGTGTAGAATGCTGGCAGGCTTGGGCACTGGTGAATGAAGCTAACCTAGGTGATCTCTTAATCTTGGCAAATGGTATGTGCATTTCCATTGTGTTTATTTGGTATGTGAATTTAATTTGTCTTGTTTTACTCACCAGAAGCTTAGTTCCCTTCTTTGAAATCAGTAAAATAGATCTGAGAAGGCCATTAGCATTACAGTGAGGAAAAACCTGATTATTAATTTCCTCAAGTAATGAACTGTGAACTCTCACCTGGGTTTGTATTTTTGTGGTTTGTGTGTGTATGTATAATACTTGTACCACAGGAAGAGAGTTTGAACCAGTAAGCCCTTATGAACTCGAACTGTGTGTGAGCAGTTATGCTGTGCATGGCTCCACTAGCTGTGATAGCTTGGCACCCTTTTATCTCTAACAATGAAGGGAGATCTGTAAATGTGTTTCATGTGCATGTTCTTTCTGGTCACTTTGAAAACCACAAGAAAGATTTTTTCAGTAGGGCACTTGCTAATAAGCTTTTTGTTACCTGTAGTTCATAGCAATGCCTTGTTTATAATGTGTTTTGTTAATTATCTCTTTAATAACTAAAGAAAATGCAGTAATAAATTGAAATCTGGATTGATGAAGTTTTTGATCACAATTTTTTTTTTTCAGTAAGCGATGAGTTGAATGGAGATGGTGCACAGGAAACCAAACCTGAACTGCAGCCTCTGCTTCCAGATGACAACACTGCAGACAGTGTAGAAGCTTCTGACAGGTCAGTGTCTTCATTTCAGTTCCTTACTTGACATATTCTTCACTGCAGTTGAGAGAGTTCTCAAATTTGTATTTCTAAAGTCAGTGTTTTGAACCCAGTTTGAATCCTGCAAGTTTTCAAAGTGAAAATGTTTTTAACTTGACCTATTTGAAAAACCTGAGGTTTTGGGTAGACTTTCTAATTTCCCACGTGAGAACATTGCAGAATAGGGCATTAAGTTGTGAATAAAGGTTCCTGAGTGTTTTCAGGGTTAGGCCTTGGGCATCAGTTCTCAGGCTTTCATTACTGGGCAGATTGTCAGGTGTGTAACTTCATCTCTCTGTGTTTAGTATTTAGCCTCAGGTACTGATTTGAAAGATGGAGGTAAATACATCATTCTTTTTTTTTAAAAAATTTCCTTGCTGTGTCTTAGCAAGCAATGGGACCAAAAATATTGAACTGATAAAAAACTGAACACAACACTGGTTGTCTAAGAGCTGCTTTTCTTTTTTTTTTTTTTTTTCTTCCTTTACTTCAAATAGCAAAAAAGAGGACACGGAAAGAACCTGCTCAGAGAGTAAAGAAGCATCCAGCAAAATTCAACATTTACCTTTAGAAGTGAAGTATCAGAACCACAAGTGTTCTAGTGCATGTCTTGCCAGGAGAGCAGCGGGCTCCTACAAGGGTGAAAATCCTCTGAAGATCCCAATCCTGTTTGACTTTCAAAGACGCCATGCAAAAGCAGACTGCCTTTCAAAGTCACTGGATGTGAATTACAAAGCTCCTTGCGGTCGCAGTCTGAGAAGCTTTCGAGATGTGCGGAATTACTTGTTTGAAACAGAGTGCAATTTCTTATTTGTTGATCACTTTTCCTTCAACACATACGTGCTGTTGGGCAGGAACACCATGAATCCCGAGCCCCTCGTGTTTGAGTTCGATATCAGCAACGGAGCCGAGTCTGTGCCCATCTCCTTCTGCAACAATCTCGACCACGCCAGATTGCCTTATTTCAAGTATCGGAAGTCATCGTGGCCACGTGGATATTACCTCAACAATTTCTCCAGCCTGTTTGTTGATTCCTGTGACTGCACAGATGGCTGCATCGATAGGTAGGTAGTAAGATCTCATCTCGGGCCAGTGACACACAATGCCTCAACAGCAGGGTGATGGGGTGTGAAGGCACAGTACCAAACAGGACCAGTGCTGCTGGAATATTTTGTGTCATGCTTTGTGTTGAGTGACACCATTGTGTCTTTCTCTTCTCCAGAACTTGGGTGCTCCTACTGGTCCACCCTCTGTTGTAGGGAAGGAAGCGATCAACAGGCAGATTATTGTGTTCCTTTTCCTTTCTTCCCAAACTGGCAGTGCTTCTTCTCCAGGTGGAGCTGACAAGCAGATATGTTGGCTTTGGAAAAAGAGTAGGCAAGGCAGGCTTGTTTTCATGACAGGCAGGGGAGGATGATGCATGAGAATTTCTGCTGCAGTCCCTGCTGTAGCATGGTTGAGGTGGGACAGCCTTGAGGGATCAGATCATTTGGAACTTAGAGAGTTACTGAGGGTAGATGAAGAAAAATCCCTATTCCCAATCTCTACATTTCATCCTTCCCCTTGTCTAAACAGAAACTACAAAACTCAATGGTTACAGAATACATTTGTGGTCTGAGCACTTCCAATACTCCTGCTCGTTGTCATCTTTTTCGAAATCCCAGTAACTCTGAGCTACAGACACTGTGGGAACCTACCAGTTACCATATGCAAGTTTGATGGTATTTTTGTCTACTTCCTTGAAGGGTATTTGTATGATTTGTCTGATCTCTGTCTGGAGGTGTTATTTGCAGTTGCATCCATTTTGTCTTGTTGAGAGCTAGGGCAGTTGCACATGCTGCAGTGCAATATTGTTGCTCATACCCAACAAAAGCTTGAAATCAAGGCCTGGTATAATGAAGCTTAATTTTAGTATTTTAGTTTCAACTGAGTGGGAAACAGCAAGCACACCGCGTGCCACTTCTTTGCACTGAAGTCCAACAAGAATTGAGATGCTTTTGATGTGCAATTTTGGGGTTTAGGATTTGCACAATCACTGTGACTCTTTGAAGTTGTCATGACATACAATGGTGAAGACAAGCACTGTTACTTGAGTTTTCCACAGTGTAAAATTCTTCACTTCTTAGGGGCTAAGGAGGGAGGAAGATAACTGAGTAGTGGCAAACAGGCTGGGATGCTGTGCCAGAGAGGTGATTTTTATTCATTTGATCCTTTTGACACTGTCCTGCTTTTAAAAAGTTTCTGTTGTACTTCAGCTGTTTGCATGTGCCATTTAAGGAGCTTGGCAGAAGAATGGGGTTGGGGTGGAGAGAACATGGTTATTGTAAAGCCCAAGTAACCAGCCAAGAGACTAAGGAAAAGGGTGCCTGAAACAGCTGTGTGGAGTAAAAGGAGCAGGGAGGGGGAATACACGTGTGTATATGGAAATATGTGTGTGTGTGTGTGTGTGTGTGTGTGTGTATATAGTCAAGTGCATTTCAAATTACCTAGATTTATGATTGATTTATGCTGCTTCAAATCCATTCTGAAATGTTTTACTCTTTTTTTTAGGTCAAAATGTGCATGCCTACAGCTAACAGCAAGGGGCTGTAGTAAAATTTCTCTGTCTCCAAATGGTAAAAGATCCCGTGGATACCGTTACAAAAGACTGGAGGGACCTGTTCCTAGTGGGTAAGAAAGACTACAGGAGTAAAATAAGAGCAAACAAATTAAACAGTAGTTAATAGCTCAGTCTAAGTGCCACAGGATTAAAATAACTGGAGTTTTTGGATTACTGAAACCTTCCATTTTTGTCACAATTTTAGTGAGAGATCAGGATGATAAAAAATAATTAATGTGATTTGAGTAGTAGGAGGAAAACAAAACACTTTTGTATTGCAGATCCTACCATTTTCACAGCTTAGGTCAAGGTCCAAGAGAAGTGTGAAGAGTGACCAGAGTCCTAAAGACACATCAGCCAGCTGCTTTTGCCAGACTTGGTTATGGGTGACTCTTCCAAGAATCTCCAAAGCCGTCCAATGCTTCAAGTGTTTGCCCTTTTCCTTATTCAGCTCCTGTGGATTGATAGGTGGCCTGGAGAAGATGCCAGTTACTTCAGGTGTCTAGGAGAGGAATTATGCAAGGTAGCTTTCTGCAATAGCCAAGGGCTTGAATCTACAGGCTTGGGGAGCTCCTTTCAGTGCTCTGTGTGATGTTAGTTTTTGGCCGACATGCCGAATTCAAGTTGTCAGAGAACCCAGAAACAGATGCAAAAGGAAAAAAGCACAACTATGAGTCCTTTTGGAAATGCTTCATTAAATCCTGAAATTCATGATGGCTACAGTGAAGTCTAGGCATAGGTTGTCTTGTTAAAATCTGTTCCAGTATGGAATTCGGTGCTTCATAGGGATTTCTGTTTCTGTGTGATTTACTCCTATGAAACAAAAATACAGCATTTGTTTTTCTTGTATACTTATGCCAAAATCTGGCAGACAGACTCTTAGAATTAATGAATCAGCTGTCAAGAAAGCCACCAGCTTCAGAGCATTGCTGCACAACCAGTTTTAGCCAGAGTCTTTGTATTTCAGTCCACTGCTTTGTTGATGCTTAGAAGGGGAATTAATAATAGGAACTTCTTTATGGTAATGCGTCCATTTATATTGTGTTTTGTTTTTCTTCCTCTTGACAGGATTTATGAGTGTAGTGTGTTGTGCAGGTGTGACAAGCTGATGTGTCAGAACAGAGTTGTACAGCATGGCATTCAAGTCAGGCTGCAAGTGTTCAACACGGAGAAGAAGGGCTGGGGCGTTCGCTGCCTGGATGACATCGACAAGGGGACATTTGTTTGTACTTACTCAGGTAGTAGGAGGAGACCTGTGAAGACATGCAGCATAGTTCTCCCTCTCCCATGGTGCGTGCCCTGGATTTTTTTGAGAACAGGGTTGGAAGAGAAGTGTGTCAATGTAATCTTAACTTGCAATATGATCAAATGGACAGAAGAACTTGGAAGAGCTGTGCTATGAGATGGTGACAAACAAAACAACAAGGAGCAAAACCTGTCTCAGGCTGCTAATTTTTTTTTTCCCCTCACGAATCTGTGCATCCTATGCCAGGGCTAATTTGCCTTCAGTAAAATCATAGAATGATTTGGGTTGGAAGGGACCTTAAAAGACATCTAGTTGCATCCCCACCAGGGGCAGGGACACTTTTCACTAGACCAGGTGGCTCAGGGCCCTACCCAGCGTGACCTTGAACACTTCCAGAGATGAGGCTTTCACAGCTTCTCTGGGCAACTTGTGCCAGTGCTTCCCACCTTCACTGTGAAGTTCCTACTAATATCTAATCTAGATGTGCTCTCTTTCACTTTAAAGCCATTGTCCTTTGTCTTATCACTATGTGCTCTTGTCTAATTCAGTTTGTACTTCAGCCTATATTGACATCATAGAATTACAGACAGCATTCATGTTTTGCTTTCCCAAGTAATGCTCTTGTATTTGTTAATGTAAGTTTGACCTGGGATAGTGAGTGTGACTCAGCAAACAAGCATTAAAAAAAGAAAAATCAAGAAAACTTTTCTTTTTCTTTCAGGCAGATTAATGAGCAGAGCAGAAGTATTGGGAGATGCTGAGCAAGAGCTGAAGGAGAAAAGTGCAGTGAATGACACAGGCCATGACTTTTCTTCCAAAAGAAGAAAACTTGGCATGGATCGTTCAGACTCGGTGATTGAACTAGTGCAGACTGACAAAAATGACATTCTTGACAATCTCATTCTTGAGGAATCTTTGTCTCAGCCTGTGGATAATGAAAATAAATCAACCCTGTAAGTTTAGCAAAGTAAGCTTAAGCATACAAAACTAATGTTCTGCTAATCTAGAAATTCTGTTGTATAACTTAGAGTATGTCCTCATATGAGGGTGGTGGGATTTTTTCTTTCTGAACTTCTTTTTAAATTCCTAATTATTTCTTCTAGTTGGACAGTTTTCCCTCCATATTAATTTTACTTATGTCTTCCATTTGGCATTTTCTAGAAATTCAGTTCATCTCTTGGGTGTACTTGATCTGTTCAGGACATTAATGGTAATGCTAAATTGAAAGAATTAATAAAATATAATTGAGATAAATTGTTTAAAGATACTCTATGAAACTGAAGGGTTTGATAATACATCAGTCACCAACTGTTCTGCCCTTTGCTCCCAGTCTCTAAACATTTTGTTATTTGTAGCACAACCTTTCCTGCCAGAAACCTTAACCTCTCCTATTAAGAGTCTGACAACACCTCACTTCTGCAGTGAATATGTTTTCCTAGTTGAAAGCTGTACTGTTAAATCTGTTGAAAGTAGTAGCCGGAAAAGGCAAAACTCTGTAGGTGCTCTATTTTGAGATAATCTGATATAGTAATAGTAAAGCAACAGACAATTTGGTTCTCAGCATGACAGCTGTAAAAGTATGTAAAAGCAACTACTGATCTCTCAAAAAAGTTTGAGCAACTGCTTTCTTGCAAATACTATGGAGAACCTAGCCTAGGTTCATAATTCTTAAAAATAAAATACTCACAGAATATGTGGTGAGGCCAAACTGGAGACTTTGCTGTAGTTCCTTCTAGAGCTGGAGCTAAAGACTATTGGAGAAATGTGTGAGAGTTATAGAGAAATATAGAAATGTGTGGGACTTATGTAGAGATATATTGTGAGAGTTACTTTTGGGTCTGTTTGTCTTTTATTGTTTCCTTTTGATCTTTCTGGACAGGGTTCATCTAAAGAACTCAAGTAATGCAGCTGTGAAAAGGCCTGGACCTACAACACTTGTTTTTCACAATCACCAGCTAAAAATGGTAATAAGTGGCTTCAACAAATTCATTTTTCACTGAGCTGAATATGTATGTTAATTTTGACATTTTCATCTTGTGTGTTTGGATAGTTCTAATGACCTTTCTTCATGAGATTGTGTCACACTGTGGGCTAGGCTGTCATGCTGAAAGCTGCATCCCATCCCCTCTCCATTATCAGTCCTTCAGCATGTTCCCCCAGACCAGCACTATCTACTCTCATGGCCTTCCCTTCTCCACCTTTCACTTACACTCCTCAAGAGGTTGAAGTAATTATTCTCCCCCTGCACCCCTTGTGTACAGGGTTAGGGGGTCAGAGTGATAATATTTTTGTGATGTCTCCCCAAAGAATGGCATAGCAGGGGGAGAAGGGTATCTCAGGATGTCTAAGCAGTTTTCTCATACAGTGGCAGAGTTGGGAGAACTGACCTGGATGTGACTCTTGACCTTTCACGAGTGTGAGGCATTGCCTGCAAACATATGCAAAGGAGAGAAACTAATGTAAACGTATGCTGTAGGTTTTACTGGATTCTTTGCCCTTTAGAAATGCACATGGAATTTTCATGCAAACATTTTGCAGTCCATTCTAGAAGTCCCATAACTAATTGTCTTTTTGTGACAAGAGAGGAGAAATTCTGCCCCATCTGAAACTGTGTAAAAAGCGTGTTTGGGATTTGGTTCAGCAACTTACAATTCTGGTGAAATTGTTGGGACTTAAACACTTATTTACGTCTTATTGACTGGGAGACTTTCCTGGTTATTATGAAGGATAATTTGAAATTAAGGTAAACGTTGCATTGCAGTAAATATATTAACTTTTCAAATTCAGCCACAGCTATGCATTACAGTGGCTTTGAAACTCCAGCCTTGGAGCCCTAAAAGCCACTTGCTGTGCCCTCTTGGCCCAGAGTTGCATGCAGCAATACCTCACAGCCTTTTCATTTGATACACAGGTACACAGTGCCAGCTCAGATGAAGATGATAGTTCTCAGATTCAGCAGTCAAGCAAAACAAAACTAACCAGTGGAACAAAGAAAGGAAAAGAAAGTAGGTTTGCAGAGCTGTACATACTGCATGCTTTGTACAGTTGTGTCCCATCAGGTGATACACTTGAATGTAGACAATGTAGGCAGGTCAGTTCTTAGAAACAGTGCTGTCTGTAAATATTGACACATGTTGAACTTCCAGATAGCAGCCTCTCAAATACTGTAGAGCTGTGGGAAAGTCAGTGTTGCAGATCTTGCTGTGTCACACCTAGTACCTATTCCAGCCAACAAAAATTGAACAGGATATAATATTGGGGTGGGGGACCCTCAAGCTGGAGAGGCAGTGTGAAACTGATGCTATTTGCACATGTATCGTGCTTCTGTCTTAATTCCAGTTTGTGATTCACTTGGGAATTAAGGTGGAGAATGATAAAAAGTGCTATGTGGGAGAAATCAGTCTGGGATGGGATTTGAGAGGAGTGAGACACTAGGTCACTCAGAGGCACCTTGAGCAAGTGCTTTAGGCATCATAGCAGAAAACAGTCATTTCTGGGAGGACTGATGAGAGACGTGGAAAGGTTGTGTTATAAACTTGTAGATAGCAAGAAAGCTGCTTAGATTTTGGAGGATATGGGAAACGTGGGTGGCTAAGAGTTCAGGGCCAAACAAGGGAAAGGCTTTGGCCTTAAACTGGTGTTCAGAAATAACATACATGTCCATTGACAGAATCCACCCAGCAGCAGAAGGAAGAACATCTGATGGAAATTGGACAGACTGACTCTGCTGGTGTAGAGAATGCAGGATGCAAAAGAAAGAGTCTGTCACTGCAGAGTGTTGGTGGTAGCGAGTCCAGTGTGCTGGATGACACACGTGTTGTGAGGCCACCCAACAATGCACCCCTGAAAGCTGACTGCAAAGCAGATAGCAGGCAGCCAAAGCAAGATGCACTTTGTGAGGAGTCTGATGGTGATGGGATGCTTCCCAAGAATGAAGGAAATATTTACGTACTGGATGCCACAAAAGAAGGAAACGTGGGTCGTTTTCTAAATGTAAGTACTAAGTTTCATGGATTCTCTTTGTTGTCTCTGCAAATACTTAATTTACTTATTTAAGCTTAAAGTAGAAAGTTTTTGCACATAAACAGTACAGGAGGTCAGCACATGACTAGAGAGGCACATGTGGTGCTCCCTGCCATCACAGGTGACAGGACAGTAGGTTGGGTCACACTGGCTGTTTGTGCCTCCATAAGCTAGTAATGCTATGTACCAGCTGCAGTTTTTGGCACCACTGTGTTCCTGAGAGAAATATTCCCCAGTAATGAATGATATCTATTTTGTGATGGCCTTTTTTAGAGGTTCAGAGAGCAAATAGCACATTTTGTTGAGCCACATGCCTTCTCCCAGCTTTATTTACTTTATTCCCCAGCCATTGTAAATTCAATTTTTTGCTGGTTTAGGACATGTGTTGTGTTGTTGTACAAAATTTCCCTGCTGTCAGTTACAGGTTCAGAAAGTGCTGTGTCATGCTGTGTACATGTTTGCTAACTAACTCTCTCAATTTTGATTTGCCAAGAAATAAATAACAATCAATTGCCAAGTACCTCCAGCCAAGACAAATGGTTCATAGACACTTTGCAGGTACTCTTCAAATAGTTTATTTCTCTTCATTGGCATGAATATGTCTTACAGCAAAGCCCTTACATATGTTTAAGCTATTCTTCCTTGCAGAGGTAATATGGTGTTAATATTAGTAGTGCATCTTGCAGAAACTTTCCTTCTGCTCCCATGAGCATACACATGTTCCTACATGCACCTGAGTGACCTTTCACATCCTGTACTTGGCCAACACACAGTCATGTAATTGCTGCTCCCTAGCACTGCTGCCCCAGCAGTGGCATTGGGGATAAACTTCCATGTGGGCTGGAGAAGGGAAGGAAGAAACTGCCTTTACTGGTGAAAAGATATCTGACACAAAATAGTTTCTTCAGCCAATGATGTGGTGTTGGACTGTTTCTGATTCAGATTTTCTGTTTTACAGCACAGCTGCTGCCCAAATCTCTTTGCACAAAGTGTGTTTGTAGAAACTCACAACAGAAGTTTTCCATGGGTGGCATTCTTCACAAACAGGTGAATTTCTGGAAGTTTAATGTTGTTCATTCAAGGCACTAGAAGGAAAAAAACAGCACTTAGATATTAGGGCTTAATTTCACTGAGGAGTGGAGCAGATGCTTAGATCATAAAAGCACAAAACTATCTTCTTATAAGTGACTTCTTATTATGCACTAAAGACAGAAGAAATACAGCTCATTGGTTATCAATAATGAATTTTTCTTCAGTTTCGCAGTGAAATGTAAAGTAGGGAAAGCTGATTTTGATGTGTCCACTTCAGTGATAATCTTCTTCAGTGGAGAAATAGGTTTAACTCAGCATGGTCATTGAGAAAGCCAGTATTGACTATCTCAAGTCAAGAAGGCCCAGGCTGCAGTTATGTGCTGTATGAAAAGTCATCATTGTTTGCTATCAGTCAGCTGCCCGGGAATTCTCTGGATGCCCTCTATTCCATACCCAGTGAGAAACATCAGAGAATGACTCTCTTCATCACAATATTCATATTTTACTACATTTTCCATCAGTTGTCCCTCAGCATCATAGTCTCAGGCATTTATTTTGACATTCATTTTGGACAATGAATTTCCTACCTCAGACATTTCTTCTACTGTACTACCAAAGCAGCTGGTTCATGAGGAGTGTGTGTTTAATTCCCAGTTTTGGGCTTTCTGGGCATAGTGCAATTGTTTTAAAAGGTAGCCTGTCAGACTGAAGATGACAGTCTTCAACAACATATCTAGAGATCTGTTCAAACTTCAATGATGTACTTCACTGTACATAGGAAAAATAACAAAACTGTTATTCATTTAGATGTATGATGTACATGGTTTTCCCTTTTTTTGTTTGTTTCTTTTGGGGTTTTGTTCGAGATTTTTTTGGTATTGTTTTGGTGTTTTGGTTTGTTTTTTTTGTTTTGTTCACGTTTTTTTTGTTTGGTTAGCTTTAGTTTCGGTGGGATTTTTTATTTGTTTGATTTTTGTTTCCCAGAATTTCTCCCTCTACGTTGGAGCACATTCTTTAGACTCCAACACTATTTGCAATCTCCATAGCAATTTCTGTAGGCAAAGCAGCACGAGTGTGCCAGTCACTCCTTGTATCCCTTGTTTCTCTCCCAACAAGCTGCCTGTGTGATGCTCCGTGCTTTTACAATTTTTGGCTTTGCACATGTGTTGTTGGTGACAAATTGTTATCATAGTACTGTTTCACTTAGCTCAAGCAAATTGACTGAGTGTTTTCTTTCTTAGACATGTGAAAGCTGGAACTGAACTCACATGGGATTATGGTTATGAAGCTGGAAGCATGCCAGAGACAGAGATTTCCTGTCACTGTGGAGTTCAGAAGTGCAGGAAAAAAACTTTATAGGCAAAGCTTTCCTACTGTCAACACACCTTGTACCTGGAGATTTATATGCTGGAAGGGATGACTACTCAGTGAACAGCCCTCAAGTCCGTGGTGCTAATTGCATTCAACTAAAATGCCTTCCATCTGATCATTTTTTAAATTTACATTTAAATGTCACTTTTGTACTTTACAGAATTAGAACTGTTTGTCCTAAGAACAGGCATCAAACCTTTCCTAGGTAATTTCTGTTCTTCTGGTCTTCCTCCTCCCTGCTTCTAATCCACAAGCAAAGTTCATAATGCACTGGAAGAATTCGTGCTCCATGCCATCTGCAGCAGAGACATGACTGATGAGAGCAACAGTTCCTTGGTGCTTTCTGTACTCCTCCACAGTGCTGAGTTAGCAAAACTCAGGTTTCTGAAACTCATGATGAATGCAAGACTGCCTGTCTGGGCACTTGGAATTGTTAAAATACATGTAAGCTTGTTGGATCTGGTGGGACAGATTATCCTGAACAGAGACAGAATTAAACAGAACAGTTCTGCAGAATTGTGTTTGTGCTACAAAATGAGTTGGACAAGTCCTGCTGCAGCAGGAGAGAAATAACTGGATTTTGTTGGATTGTACCCCCTCCACGTTTGTGACACACAGAGAAATCCTGGAGAAATCCAATGTACCTCATCTTAGTGCCATATTGTGTATGTGACGGGTGGGCCACTGAATTCCTTACCACATGGTTTGTTGGTAATGATGCCTTCTTGAGGCTGACCTGGAACAGAGATGAGACAGAGCAAAAGGATAAAGTAGGTATTTAGTAAAAGCCTCAATGGTACACTTGGGCAGTACAAGAGCCCAGCTGGGCCACACCCCAAGATGCACTCAAAATGGTCTCAAAATGGACTTCTGATCATGAGGTCTGATGCTTTTATAAGGTCTGGTCCATTAGCATATTGGAATTAATTGTCCAGTTATAGCTTCAGGTTATGAAACTCCATCCCCTTTGTTTTTTCTCTTCACTTCACCGTTGTTTTGGTTCTTGGGCTTGAAAGTTGTATCAGTTGTCCTTGGTCCCAAGCTAGAGAAGGAATTGTTTTGTCTATCTACTCTTGTGAGGAGAGCTTAGTAGCACTTAATATAAAATCCAGAACTATACACTAAAAGAGCTCAGAATCTGAAAAATATAAAAGCTAAAACTTAAGGCATCAGTAAGAGAGAAATAAACTACATTAGGAGACACAGAGTGCGGATACAGGAGGTGGCTCTGAAATGGAGCAATGGATGGGTGTGCAGGTGTGTGGCTTTTGAATGTGTTGGAGCCTTGGGCAAGCAAGGAGGTGTTACAGATGAGCAATTTAGATGCTTGAAGAACCACTGCCAAAGGTTTCAAAAAAGTGGTTTTAGTAAAAATGTTGTAAAATTAAGACTTAACATAGTTTGATAGCAAAGATTTACTCTGTTACTGCAGAGGATATGATGATTTAAAGTTACCAATTCAAAATCTAATGGCACCGTAGTACAAGGCTGTGTGGGACATCAGTCACTTACCAGAGACCTGCAGCTGATTAGGGGCCTCTAAACCTCGAGGAGTAACATTGAGAGCATCCCAGCTCACAGGAGATCACTGCCATAGAGCCAGCTAATTAGCTTGAGAGCTAAAAAAAAGGCTCTCTCAGGCTGTCATTTATGACATAAAGTGGTTGGCTTCAAGTCAAATTATCTTTGTTGGATAAGGTAAACATGAGAGTCTTGTACCTGCACCTTTTTTGTTCCTTGATAAATAAATCTTGGAAGAACCACCCACTATTCATGTGTTAATTGCATGGTTGGTGTCCCAGTTTCCAAGTCAGTATGCCTCAGTGCTCACCATGTCACCCTGCTCCTGTGGGGGTTTTCAGAGAAATGGTTGGAACAAATGAAGGTTTTGGCCTGGTTATGTCCAAGCCTATACTGGAAAATGAATGAGAGGCAGGAACCAGCTCTCAGCCCTGAGGCTAAGAGGCAATGGGTGTTTTATGCACACATGGCTTAGGGTTCTGTTTAAATTGGGTTGTATCTGTGCTGTGTAACTGTGGATCAAACATAGTATATGCAGCCTTAAGTGGATTTTTTTTTAGTTTGTTTTGGATGCTTCAAGCTTTAAAATTATGGAGTTGTACTGTAACACTGGATGCTCTTGAATTTTTCAAGTTTCAGCTTGTTAAAAGTGGACCTTTAACAGAGTTAACAGACCTGTGAACCATTCTGCTTACAGTGAAACTTCAGATCTTCTCTCTCACAGCTCTGAGAGTTTGACACATCCATCAAGCAAACCTCTCCTCAGCTTTGGTCCCAGTTGTCACACTCTGGGTTTGTGTGGGATTTCACCACCCTTCTTCAGGGATAAGTGCAGAAGAGCGGGGTTACCCCAGTGCTGGTGCAGTACCTCTTCAGAAGGTCAGAGCCACCCACTCTTGCCCTGATCAGCCCCTCTGTCACTGCAGCCCCTGTGCTAGCTGAAGGCAGCACTCAGCCCAGATGCCTTCTGCTTCATTGAAGATCTGTCTCTAATCAGAGGGAATATGCCTTGAGGGAACATCTTTCAATGTTAACCAGAGACATGCCAAAGTATGTGGCAAACCCACGAGTAACCCAGGAGTGGTATTAGCCCTTTAAACAAATGAAAATGCAGAAAACATCTGTGTCTATGCTTGACTTGAATGTGGAAAAGAAGATGGGAGTGTTAAAGCATCAGGAGGAGGGAAAAGAAGGTACATTTTACTGCTATTGATGATATATTCCAAATCAGTGGTAGGAATTAATGATACTGGGCTGGTGAGGAAAAGCCCTGTTTTTTAATGCAGGAAAACAGACCTGGTGTTTCAAAGGAGGCAGCACTTACTTGCTCCATGTGGTCTGCAACTATGGGAGAGCCTTCTGTGAGTGCAGATGTCACAGAAGGTGTGCTTATCAGACAGGACTTTTTGACTAGCTGGGTTTATCGGGTCTGCAGGGCTGGTGCTTCTTTATTTTCCTCCTCCATACCAGAGATTATAACGTATCCATGAGCAAAATCACATTACAAGGTGTGATTTCTGCCTGTCTCTGTAGTATTACTAGAACAAGTTCTGCTGAGGGTGTCCTGTAAGTGTCCTCTGCAGGTAATGACCACAGGAGTGCTCAGCTGAGCTCTCTCTGCTCTGCTTGTCACAGCTCACAGATGGGGATATTTCTGAGCACAGCCCCTCGTGTCACCTGTGCTTTAGAAGAGCGGTGAGTAGAAGCACTGAGCACAAGCACTGATGGAAAAACAGGTGAAGATATTCCAAGTGAAGTACTTAAAAGCACCTGTGGAATAGTGGGACATTTGGGACTTCTCATCAGCCTGTTGGGGGCATCATAAATGAAGAGTGCCTGCTGGGAATTAGTTGCATTGAGATGTGACTCGCAGCTCTTACTGTAAGCAAGACAGTCCCTGTGGAGGGGCAGTAGGGATGTGAGGACCTATAAGGACTCCATGGAAATAAATGTTAGTGCCCAAGATAAGCACACAAATGCAAAAACAGCTGAAGATCACTTCTGGCATAAGTATAAAAGAAACTGGACTAGAGCATATTAACTGATTTTTATTTATTTATGTATTTATTTATTAATCACTGAGCGGTAATTTCCAGCTCTTTGTGTTTCACAGAACTATACGGCTTGATGGTGCAACAGTTTGGAGGAAGAGCTCACAAGGGTTTTGGGCTTGATTTTCCTCCACAGATAATTTTTTCCTGTGTTGAAGAACAGACGTCTCTTAGGAGGATTTTACTAGTTTAAGATTTATGCACAAGCACAGGTGCTTGAATCATGTTGACTCATTTGAGTATCATCTAGGTAATAGATCTGGGAATTGGAATTGTGTGGCAGCATTTGGCTAATAGATATAATCTAATTCCAAGCCTGGACACAGGGGTTGATCTGATATACTGCATCTGCGCAGGTGCAAAGGGAATTGGGAAACCAGCTGGAATGATGCCAGTAGTGCTAAAAAGCCAAAGCTGATCTAGCTGGTAAAGGGAACCAATCTCAAAAGCTCTATGTTGTGTTTGGTGTGGCCTCCTGATGAGCCAGAATATGCCTGTTAATGTGGCTGGTAAGCTCGCTGGGGGACATTCAACAAGACCAAGTGCCGGGTCCTGCACCTGGGTCACAACAACCCCAGGCAATGCTACAGTCTGGGGGGAAAGTGTCTGGAAAGATGTGGGGCAGAAAAGGACCTCAGGGTGCTGGTTGACAGAGCTGAACATGAGTGTGCCCAGGTGGCCAAGAAGGCAAATGGCACCCTGGCCTGTGTGAAAAACAAAGCCCCCTCCAAATTTTAAGAGTTTACTGAGAGAGATTAATAAAGCAAAAGTAATAGCGCTGGGTGCATGACAACAGCCAAAAACACACCCAGTTCTTCAGCAAGCAGTCCTTTATGCTGTTGCAGTTGCATTACTTCCCCAAATGACTCTGCACGTTTCTCAGAGCCCATTTACCACAGCTCTGCCTCAGGTTGCCACAGCATTAGGTAAGTCCACAGCTACAGTCTCTGAGGGTCCATCAGGGAGTGATCTTCTGATGCCACTTGAGACTTGGTATTATTAGAAATACTATGTAGTTGTTGGCTTTCGCTATTATATATTGGCTTTTGCAAGTTCTTATTGATCACAATGATTTTGATGTAGTACAGTTTGTAATCACCTGCCCCTGTGTAGCTTGTATCCTCAGAACCTCATTTATGGCTGATATTTTAGTTTGTGGACAGTGTGATAAACACGTAGTTTTGGCTTTCACAAATATTAAAGCGGATGCTATGTGTTGTGCATTATAGTTTTAACTTTTACAGAAGTAGCTATAGTTGTGAAATAATCACTAATGCTTTTATTTTTGTAACTGACCATNTCTGGAAAGATGTGGGGCAGAAAAGGACCTCAGGGTGCTGGTTGACAGAGCTGAACATGAGTGTGCCCAGGTGGCCAAGAAGGCAAATGGCACCCTGGCCTGTGTGAAAAACAAAGCCCCCTCCAAATTTTAAGAGTTTACTGAGAGAGATTAATAAAGCAAAAGTAATAGCGCTGGGTGCATGACAACAGCCAAAAACACACCCAGTTCTTCAGCAAGCAGTCCTTTATGCTGTTGCAGTTGCATTACTTCCCCAAATGACTCTGCACGTTTCTCAGAGCCCATTTACCACAGCTCTGCCTCAGGTTGCCACAGCATTAGGTAAGTCCACAGCTACAGTCTCTGAGGGTCCATCAGGGAGTGATCTTCTGATGCCACTTGAGACTTGGTATTATTAGAAATACTATGTAGTTGTTGGCTTTCGCTATTATATATTGGCTTTTGCAAGTTCTTATTGATCACAATGATTTTGATGTAGTACAGTTTGTAATCACCTGCCCCTGTGTAGCTTGTATCCTCAGAACCTCATTTATGGCTGATATTTTAGTTTGTGGACAGTGTGATAAACACGTAGTTTTGGCTTTCACAAATATTAAAGCGGATGCTATGTGTTGTGCATTATAGTTTTAACTTTTACAGAAGTAGCTATAGTTGTGAAATAATCACTAATGCTTTTATTTTTGTAACTGACCATAATGAAAATAACTCAAATATATTTGTGAAATAGCTGATATTGATTTAAAGTAGTTGTGGTAACCTTACAATAATGGAAATAGATAAAACCATCTGCATGGTCAGATAAGATTTAAGGAGTGGATGTGATAAGGAGCCCTGCCATTGACCCTTCGATTATCAATAATTGTTGTCAGCTGAAACCACGGGCCCTTGTGAGGCAGTGACACGCGACCCCCTGAACAACAATCCACGGTTACTGCACGTATTCTAAAAAGGCGGGGTCAGGGGTCGAACAAGCTAAAGAATTCCCAGAACATGTAAACGAGGTCAAATAAATGTTTGAATATGTATGATATTTATGAATATGTATTTGACCAGTGCAATAGAAAAATTATCTAAGAAGAGTTACTATGGTTAGCCGATGTGCCTCTGGCCATAGCCAAGCACTCAGAGATGTTACTGATTTGTCCCTTTTATCCATTTTTAAACTTTTAAACATTTTGAAAAAGTAGGGTTTGTTTCTCACAGTTTTCTCCTTTTATGGTATTTTGTTCTCTGCTTGTGCAGAGAACAAAATACCATAAAATATAATCTTGATTATACATTTTGCAAGAGCAGTCATATCTCTTGATTCATCTTTTACAAGCACACTTACATCTTGTGATAGCCATGCCTCATGCACAGTTTTAGTTATTCTGTCTACAAAAACAATTTCAATTTGCACTGTCCACAGAAGTGATTACAATTTATAATAATTTGCAAAAGCAAATACGTAATGGTGAAAGCCAACTGTTTCATAGCAGACTGTAACACCTGTATCTGCGATAGTGTGGCCAGCAGGACCAGGACAGTGACTCTACCCCTGTTCTTGATCCTGGTGAGGTCACACCTGAAATTCGGTGTTCAGTTTTGGGGCCCTGCAGCCAGGAAGGCCGTGGAGGCGCTGGAGCGTGTCCAAGAGAAGGGCAGGAGAGCTGGGGAAAGGCCAGGAGCACAGCTCCTGTGCGGAGTTGCTGAGGGAGCTGCGGCTGTTTAGTCCGGACAAAAGGAGGCTCAGGGGTGACCGTAACCCTCCACAGAAATGCCTGAAACGAAGGCGTAGCCGGGGCGGGGTCGGCATCTTCCGCCTGGCAACAAGTGACGGGAACCTCCACCTGGGGCGGTTT
The DNA here is from genome assembly GCA_013397245.1 of Thryothorus ludovicianus. NCBI lineage: Eukaryota > Metazoa > Chordata > Aves > Passeriformes > Certhiidae > Thryothorus > Thryothorus ludovicianus. Next base: position 921,242 of record VZTB01009268.1, read on the forward strand.
AGGTCGGACAGCAGTTCTGTGATTCTGTGAAAAGCGAACAAGGGGCTCGGGAGGGCTGCAGGACATCGCCTTTCCCATGGTGACAGCCCTCGGGAAATGGCTGCCCGAGGGCGACCCGCGAGCAGCGCCTGGCGCTGGTACCGAACCCGTGTATCGAACCCGGGTACCGGGCCCGCCCCAACGCGCGGGGTCGGCCCGGCCGCGCCTCCCTTATCACGTGACGGGCTCCGCAGCGGCGCGAGGGCCGCAGCCAATCAGCGCCGCGCGGGTGCTCGGGGCGGAGCGCCGGCGGGCGCCACCGCGCATGCTCCGTGCCCCGGCCGGGCGCGCTCACTTCCGCGCGGGAGAGTTGAGGGCGGGGGCAGTCAGGGCTCGCGCGGGCCGGGCCGTGAGCGGGCGGTAAGTGCCACCGCGGGCACGCGGGGC
>VZTB01009268.1:921681-968964 GCA_013397245.1 Thryothorus ludovicianus
GAGGCCCCGGGGGGTGCGGGAGAAATTCCTTACTTGGGAGAGCGGTGAGGCGCCGGCACGGGCTCCCCGGAAAAGCTGCGGGTATGATCTCTGGCGGTGTTCGAGGCCGGGTTGGATAGAACTCTGAGCAGCCTCGTCTAGCGAAAGGTGCTGGGGGCTTGGAACGAGATGCTCACATTCCTTGCGAAATCTGGATATGCGAGGATAATGGAGAAGTGAATATCGGTCGTGTTTAGCGGTGACATGTCCAGCCGTGCTTCTTTCCGCACAAAGCGCAAATGAGGGACACAGTGAGTGTGGGATAGCCAGTGTGTGTTTTCTTTCTTTCTTCCAACTTCCATAGATCCAATCCTGCACTGCACTGGAAAGAAGAGGAGAGCAGAGAGGCAGCTGGGGCAGTGCGTTTCAATAGCACGCTGGAAGTCAGGGAACTTGGGTTCTTTTCTTTACTCCCATGTGGATATACTGAGAAATTCTGTGCCTTAGCTTTCTTCTGTGTAAAAGATGGAGATATATATATATATATTTACAAGATATATACAAGGATGCTTTCAGAACTGAGTCTGCAGAACAAGTACTTAGACAAACCGATAATGTTCCAGCAGAATTGCTGAATTAGAAAGTGGCACAAGCCCTCCGCTCTTGCCAGCATTGTTCTTCTCCTTTTTTACTTTCTGTTCTGTTTCCTGGTTTCTTCCCTTTAGTCACTGTTGTGAAAAAAAAAAAAAACCGAAAAACGAAACGAACAGCCCTGCTTCTAGGAAATGGCTCAGGTGGCCAGGTGTGACTGTGCTCTCTGCCTTCTGTTTGGCAGCGTCATTTGTTCTGTCATGAGTGGAGGGCAGCAGAGCAGCCCCCAAATCTTACAGCTGAATTAGGCCCCCTGGCCTCCCTGTGGTGGTGACAGTGGAAGTGAAGGGTTGCTGAAGGACTTTGGGAAAGCAAGGGATTGACTGTAAAACAGCAGGTGAAAATCCAGCATTGATAAGTTTAGGATGATGGATATGGCAGAGAAATACCCATAACACTGATGCCTTCCATACTTAATCTGATGCCACTTAAGAAAGAGATCTGGGGAACTGTAATACTGGTCTGCTTGACAGGGTAGTGTTGGGTCATTGTTTGGACTTGATGGTCCCAGAGGTCTTTCCCAACCTGATTCATTCTGTGACAAGTATGTGACTCTCACTGGAAGGCATCCCTTCTGTGGGTACCACGAGGACAAACCTGTGGATCTGCCCCTGTGACTTCTGTGTTGAATTCTCACCCTCCAGTTAGGTACAAATCAGGGTACTTTTGTACCTTCCCTTGTTTGTGGCCACATTGTACAGAGTACCGGAGATGCAATTGACGTAAAACATTTCCTGGTAAGGAAGGGAAAGAACAAGGCCACACGGCTTCCTCACGTTCCTCCCCGGCACAAACCACCAGCCTCCCACCCAGTTTGTCTGCTCTGATCACTGTGGGCCCCATTGCTTGTTGAGCTTTGTGGCTTTTACACTGCTTTGTGCTTCCAAAGTTCTATTTTCTCCCCCCATCCAGTTGTGGAGGGGAGTGATAGAGTGGCTTGGGGGAGTGCCTGGCAGTAGTTCTCTGGAAGTGTCAGCTCTGTGCTCAGAAGCAGGCTAAAATGTGATTGGGATAGTGAGAATTATTAAGGAAAGAAGGAAAATACAGAGTGATGTTGTGACTTTGTAGTGTAAATGGTTGCCCATCCTTTTGGAGGTGGTTTGCTCCTCTTCCTTCGAGTGTAGCCAGAGAAGTAGAGAAGGGATAGAGAAGTGAGAGATGAAAAAAACTGCAGACCAGGTTCTGTACAAAGAATGGCTAGTTTCCGATTCCCCGACTTTTTAAAGGACACAGCAGAATAAATAGTAACAGAGTGATGCTGTCATCTGAAAGGGTGGAGCAAGGATCTGCCTTTTCAGACAGATCCCAGGGTATCAACTGGAATCCCTGAGTGGCAGGCTTAAGCCCTGCAAAAGCAAGGCATTGTTCAGGTGAAATGTAATTAAACTGAAACTGGAAACCTGCTCTTGGCCTCTCCCTTCTTGTGCAGGAGCAGCCAGCCAGCTCCGTTGCCCCGTTTAGCTCTGTATCCTCTTCCTGGTGGTAGCAGAAAGCTCAGGAAGAGCACAGGCTTCTGTGGGGATGTGTTGGGTTTGCATGGCCAGGTTTGGGTGGTGATGGGGCTGCAGGGATGGTTTCGGTGAGAAGCTGCCCAAAGTTTCCCGCTGTCTGGCAGAGCCAGTGCCAGCCAGCTCCAGGACAGACCCTCTGCTGGGCAAGGCTGAGCCCAGCAGGAATGATAGTAACACCTCTCTGATAATACATTTAAGAAAGGAAGAAAATAAGTTATTGGGCAGATATAATTGTAGGCAGAGAGGAATGGAGTGGGAATATGTGAGAGGAGCAACTCTGTGGACACCAAGGTCAGTGGAGAAGGAGGGGCAGGAGGTGCTCCAGGCACCAGAGCTGAGATTCCCCTGCAGCCCCTGGTGCAGATCATGGGGAGGCAGCTGTGCCCCTGCAGCCTGTGGGTGTCCTTGGGGATGCAGAGATCCACCTGCAGCCTGTGGAGGAGGTGCATGCCTGAGACAAGGCTCTGACTTCATGGGAGGCCCGTGCTGGAGCAAGGTCCTGGCAGGAACTTGCAGACCCAGAGGGAGCCCACACTGGAGCAGGTTTCCTGGTAGGACCTGTGACCCTTCGGGAACCCACACTGGAGCAGGCTGTGCCTGAAGGACTGCACCCCATGGGAGAGTGACCCATGTTGGAGCNCCCACACAGGATCAGGGGAAGGGCTCTCCTTGAGTATGGAAGGAACAATGAATGATGGACTGACCATAACCCCCATTCCCCATCTCCCTGTGCCTCTTGGGGGAAGGAGGTAGAGTTTGGAAAGAAGGAAGGGGTGAGGGCAGGGTGATTTTAAAATTTATTTTACTTCTCATTATCTTGCTCTGATTTTGTTAGTAATAAACTCAGTTAATTATCCCCAAGCTGAGTCTGCTTTGCCTGTGATGGTATTTGGTGAGGGATCTCTCCCTGTCCTTAACAATGAACCCTTTGTTATATTTTCTCCCCCCATCCAGTTGTGGAGGGGAGTGATAGAGTGGCCTGGGGGAGTGCCTGGCATCCAGCCAGGGCCAGCCCACCACAGGGGAACAGCATAAAGGATATGGGGCTGAACAGGGCAGTAGGTGCAGGCTGGCTGCTTCTGCACAGAGCAATGGCCAAGACCTGTGCTTCCACTTCTTCAGGATTCCTACAAAGGTGCTGCAGTAACCCCAAGGCTCACCTTGACCAAGTGTCTTCTGTTCTCCATCAGCACCAGGATTTCTCTGGAGCCTGTAAGAATACCAGGGAACATAGACTCCACCTTTAGCCCCTTCCTTAAAAAATTCGTAGAGCTGGATCCTCTGGCGGGGCCTGAGCAGGACCTATGTGTCTGCATCAATTTCAGGTATTGGTTTGCTGCAGAGAGCTTTTCCTGTATTCTAGGCCATTCAAACTCCAGCTTGTTCTTTAGAATTTCTTTCTTTTCTATTCTAGTTCTAATATGTCTTTGTGTTTCTGTTTGTTTCTATTGTGTTTGTTTATTGGTCAAGTTCTGAAACTGATACGATGGTCAGTGTGTAGATGGGTACTGGAAATTGGTTTCTACCCTCTCTTGCTTACAAGACATAGAAGGACAGAGGGGAAAAAAACTCCAGCTGTGTGCAAAGGCAAAGTGACTCGCATTTATAAGTAAATTGTCAGTAGTATGAGCCAGAAGGGAGAAAATACATAAAAAAATCTTCTATTCTTGGTGGTGTTTTCACTTGAGGCTACCCAGTCTATCTGTTGAAACCCAGAAAAAAGATTGCAGGATTTGTTGGACTGAGAGATTTCCTGCTTGTTTTGTACTTGGGCCTTACTACCTCTCACTAGAATAATTTAACTTCAGATCTTCCTATTTCTTGAAAGTAAACACAGATTTTTCTTCCCCCTTGTCATACAGGAGTTTGTGCTGTCAGAGGTGACATCTCCAGCAGGGGATAGTTTGGAGTATCACACCTTGTAGGAGCACGAAGTTGTTGAAGATTTCTGTGGTGGACTTGCATAAAAAACACAGACAAAGTAAAATTTCTGCTACAAATGTTGCGGGGTGATGCTCTAACCTGCTGGTGGGGGATGTGTGTAAAGGCTTGTCCAGAAACACTTAGACTGCTTTTGTGAAGTAAGTAGCTGGCCACAGAATTTTGCAGCTGCTGGAGAAAGACTGTGTGAAGAACAATTAAGATTTGAGTAGATATGGCCAGGAAAAGATAACGGGTGTCCATGGGGCAATTCCCAGGGCTCAGGGAAAATTCTGTCACTCCTGTTAGCGTTTCACGTTGTTGAGAGAGAATGTTTGAATCTCTCGTTTATGATTTTTTCTTGTGCCCCAATTTACCTGCAGACCTCTCCACAGTACTCTGCTATATCCTTCTTACAATAAGAAATTAGTTTTTCTTCCTTTTTTTCTGTGAACTCCTGGAAGGCACTGGCAAAGCTTGGGGGCAGCTGTTTTTCTGTCCTTTGTTGACTCGCAGACCCACATGTGGCAGCAGTAGGTTAGGAAAACACTATGAGTGACTGCCCTTCTCCAAATAAAAGGAGTTTCACACCTTAGGGTGTGACTTGCTGGGCTGTTCTTGCATCTGTTTTTGGAGCAGATATTGCCAAGCAAGCTTGAAAACTCTTGTATTACCCCTTATGACTTGTTAGTGACTTTCCAAGGAGATAAGCCACACTTTCTCCTGCTCTAATTGCTGGAGCTCTTGGCATCTGGTTTCCATCCCAGTGCTGTGCCAAGTGCAGGCTTTGCCTGTTCTACTGGTAGTTGTTACTGGAGGAGCAAGGCACCAAGGGTCAGGGGATGTAGGGAAAGGAGCAGTTAGAGGGCAGGTGTTGGCAGGCTCTGCTTTCCTCTGTCCTGCTTGGCCTATGGAAGTTGTCAATTGCTTTGTGTTTTGTCCCAGTTTTCCTGCTCTAGGTGCTTTCTGGATAATGGCGAAGATGGTGAGAAGAACTTGTGCGTTTTGTGCAGAAGGGGAGGCTGGCTCTGTGATGTATATTGCCACAGAGAGAGATATTGCAGCTCATCAGGATTGTCTGGTGAGTGCCTTTAGCTGGTCAGTACTAAAGAGAAGTGGAGAAGGGATAAGGGGGAAGTTTCCACTGTTTATCTGTTTTTGATTTTGCAATAATGTCTGGATTGAAAGGCTGGTTACTCAAACCAGCAAGTTTATATTAGATTGAAAAGCTGTGAAAAGCAAAAGGGCTTGGCCAGGATTTTGGAGTGGGAGAGGATATGTCTGCACAGCTGCAGCTGTTGATTTGTGATGTTTTCATGTGTGTCTGTTGCTGATCAGTGGTCCCAGACACACGTGAAAACACCACAAAGACCACATACAGTCCAGCAACAGGAATAGGTCTTCTTGAGACACTATGGAGACTCATCCTCTTGGATGAGGGTTCTCAGAGCACAGAAAGTTGTATATTTAAACCTTTGCAGGGAAATATCTTTGTCACTAGACAGTTAAAAAACTTTCCAGTGTGTTTCCAGTGTGTCTTATTTAACATAATGAACAAAAATATCAGAAGTTGATTATATAAAAATATCTGTGAAGTCTAAGTGTGTTGCGATCTTTCCACTCTTCTTGCTTCCCCCTTATTCTGGAATGTTGGTGGAGCTGGTTCTTGGTGTGCAGGTCAATTACAGCTGCTGTATTCTCTCCATTCAGCAGTGGGAGAATATAGCTACATCTTTATTTTTCTGATGTCTTTTTTTGGCTGGTAATTTTTTTATCAGAATGTTTCACAGTGGCATTCTTTTACAGCACTTGAGTGTTTTGTTTGAAACAGGTTTTATTATGGCTTCAATGTTTTTCCAATGTTAAAATTTTTCTCTCTCTCTTTTTCTTTTCTTCTTTCTGCTTTCTTTCTCCTCCCAGCAACTTTACTCATTTTTCAGCCTTAGGCTTGTTTGCACTGTTTGGGTTTTTTGCAGTCAGCTGTCACCTTCTGAGCAGACAGACTGTGCCTGTTGTAGATGAAAGGGTAGCTCCCTTTTGTTTGGAATTAGCTACATATAATGCTTAGGAAATAATTGCCAAGAACTTCCCCTTCCTCCCTCATTGTCATGGCTCAGCAGTTCTGTGGGAATTAAAGTGGCCTGAGTGTGCATGTGCTCATTTTAGTGGGTTTCTCCCAGGATGTGTACAATGTTTCTGGTTTTTTCCTGCAGTCAGCTGTTATCAGCATTGGGCTGTATGGAAATTTTTTACAGAGAAATGTTGCATCCAGCTGTAGGTCTGAACAACTGAGCACACAGTAAAATGCCTGAGACATGGAGGTCTGTTGATCTTCTCATCCTTACTCTGGGCACCCTAGAATTTCAGATTTTCTTTCTTCATGTTTTTAATAAGTGAACTTTCTCATCTTACTGTCTTTCCTTAGTTTGCCTTCAGGTGAAATATCCTATGTGGAAGGAGAAATTTCTTTTGACTGCAGGAATGTTTAAGCACAGCTCCTTGTTCAGTGTAGGTGAAAACAGAAAAATCAACTTCCTTAGGTAGAGCGAATGCAGGAAGAAAAGATGTATTACTTGTCTCTTTTCTGCACTGGTGACCGAGTCATTCTTATTTTTTAAAATTTTCTCTTTTGTCTTTAGTTATTTTCCTCAGGATTTGTGGAATCTGAAGATCATAACCCAGAAAATCTGGGAATACGGTTTGATGTGTCATCAGTGTTGAAAGAGCTCAGGAGAGGAAAGCGGCTGGTAAGGAAATGTTTCTGAATCTGCAGTTTGTCCTGTCTCATAGTATTAAAGATTGTCTGGCCTGTTCTGTGCTTTAAAAAAAAATACATCGAGATTGCTGGTCCTTTGGATCTAGTAAAGTTGGGGAAATTACAGGTTTAGTGTTGGAGTCGTTGATTTAACATTTGGTTTGGTGAAATGTAGTTCATTCTGTATTAAAATGCAGGGGCGCTTTTTTCTGGCCTTTATGTCCTTAGTCAAAGTTTCCTGAGACTTCGGTAAAGAACTAAGCCAGTGCCTGAAACAAAGTAATGCAATCCACAGTTGTAAAGGAGAACACCTTCTGAGTTTAGCGGAAATAAGATTATTTAAATGAGGGGCTTTTAACACCAATTAATGTTGAAATGACTTGGGAAAGTTTCTCAGTGACGAAAGAGATGGTGAGATAGCAAAAAGGTGGCTGAAATAATGACCAGGGTAGGAGTTTGCAGGAGTGAATTTGCCTGGTGAATTACACAGAGGTGACTTGCAACGGAATACTGGCGTTTCCCACAGAATGGCATTTGCCCTGTCTGGCAGGATTTGGAGTAGCTGCCTGTGACACTTAACCTGGTGAACCCCCTCGTGTTGTAGGTGTGCAGCTTCTGCCGCAAGAAGGGCGCCACGGTGGGCTGCGAGGAGCGCGCGTGCCGCCGCAGTTACCACTTCTTCTGCGCGCTCTGCGACGACGCCGCCGTGGAGACCGACCAGGTCAACGGCGTCTACCGGTACCTGCCCCGCGACCCCTCGCTGCCACTGCCAGCTCGGGGGGTGCCAGCAAGGGGGACTTATGGCGTGGGGCTCAGAGGGGTTTGAGGGAAGGGAAGGAGTTCTCATAAAGTGGTGCTTGATCCTCTGTTTGCAAACGGTGGGAGAAGCGTTTTCATCTCGCAGGAAAATTTCACTGCACTGGGAGGGAATCTGTTTAGTGCTTGAGCCTGTAACATCACTGAAAGATAACAAGGCCTAAACTGAGAAAGTCAGTCCTTACTGACACTCTAGCTAATCTTCAAGAACCAAGACATTTATTAATGTCACTCAGATTCTAAATTTTTTGTTGGTCCAGAAGCTCCAGTAAATGTGGTCTGAGCCCATTATAGCACTTCTAGGTCTGCTCGCATTAGGCAAGTTTGGGTAATCTTCCCTTCCTATGCTAGCAAAGAACTTTGATTCCCACCAAAAGCCTTGTATTTCAAGCATGTTACTAGCATTAACACAATTGAATGGATTCTAAGAAAATTTTCTGTTCAGATCATGCTAGTCCTGGTGTCCACTGCCCTTGGTCTGCCTGCATTGCATTGACAGATGGAACAAATTGTTTGGCAGATCCCGATGTAGGGGTTGTAAAACTGGAGCTTCAGGGACCTTTTGAAATACTGAAGTTATAAAGTCTGAGGTGTGTAAAAGCCCTGATGCTCATTTCTGTGCAAGGCCAGAGAGATCACAGGTCATGTTAGACTTCGATTAGTTTGGGGATCATCTAATCACTACATTTCCAGAAAGAGGTGGGCTAGTGCAGTCCTTGGTAGCAGTGGAAGGTGGGTCCTTCTGTGTCAGGACACTTGCACTCCTGGCCGGTTCACAGCGCTCTTTGTCTGAAATGAATGCATCTGCACAAGGCTGTAAGTCCAGCTGTGCAGGGAGGATGGGATGTTTAACTGAGGCTTGTAAAGTCTTTGTGAATCTGCAAAGCTCATGAAAGAGTGTAACTGGAAAGATGGAAAATTTCTGTGATCACAGAATAAATAGCTTTCATCTTAAGGCTTTAGAAATAACTCAGGCTCAAGAAGACTGAACTTAAGATGTTGAAAACCAAGTGGGACTGACAGCAGTCTAGATTCAAACTAGTGAAGAAGTGCTTGCCTATACAGTTTGGTTTGGTGGCATTTTGGAGCTGGTGACCTTGGAGGTTTGGAAGACAGACCCTTAAAAATGCCTTGTTTTAAGTCACTGTGGGACACAGCCTAGGAAACTAGGCTGTAGGCTGTAGCAAGCTATATTGAAGAGCTGGGAAAGGACTGGATTAGAGAAGGATACTAGGACAGCTTTCAGGGTTTTTAACCTAAAGACTTTCGCACAGTAGCAGTGGCATAAATAAAGCACCAAAATTGTAGCTAGCTGAAACTATTGGAGAGTAGATTTGAAAAAGAGTGGATGTGGATTGACAGCTCCTGCACGTTTTCATGGTGAAATATGGGATACTGAAAAGAGAGAATTCCTTTGAAAGAGGCAGAGCTGGTGGTTTTAGATTCTTAGTTGCCATTGTTATGATGCTGACTAGTAATCATCAAAACAAATCAAGCAGAATAAAAGGAGAAAGCATATGCTGCTGTGGAAGTGGCCAGTTAGGAGTAGAAGTGGAGAAGTAAGTGCAATTTCCACTCCTGTCTTGCAAAAAGGATAGTAGGGAAGTACTTCCAAATCGCCTGAGTAGTAAAATATGTTGTCTATACTTTATAAGATGTTCTTGTGCTTAGGATAGGTTGTTTTTAACTGTGAAAGACTAGAACTACAGGGAGGGGAAGAATAAAAAATATTCTCCAAAGGGTAGTATTAGAAATTCAGGGATGTAAATAAGGTGTCTCCAGTATATAGCTTTCTGATTGCATTGTTAGGCATACCTAAATCTGGTTTTTTGTGCTTCAAGATGCATTTCATGCAAAAGAAATTCCTCATCAAGGCAACAGTCTGCATTTCTAAGGGCAGTGCTTCTGTTTTTGTTAAAAGAATGACAAAAATTAGAAAATGTCCTAGTAAATACAATTCCCTTTAAAAATTGCAGCAGTCTTGGCAGATAAATTTGTAAGGAAGAGATAAACTAAGCCATGCTCCTGACAAGCCATTTTTGCTCAAAAAGTGACTTGGGATCCTTCTGTAAGAAAGGCATATTGTAAAAGTGGTCCATGTTCTCTGCACATTATTGTATCCAAAAGATAAGGAATATTTTCAGATAAATTTGTTGCATTTTACCTTTTCCAAGAAATTCACATTGCTCTCCTAGAACCACTAAAATATTCCCATTTCACATATTACTGAAGCCTTTAAGTAACAAATGGACTGAGTAGCTTGAAGCTGCTGGATCTGACACAGGGCTGCCCTGCTTGCTCAGGGTTTGGGGGCCAGGTTGCCCTGCCTGCTCAGGGTTTGGGGCCAGGTTGCCCTGCTTGCTCAGGGTTTGGGGCTGGGTTGCCCTGCTTGCTCAGGGTTTGGGGCTGGGTTGCCCTGCTTGCTCAGGGTTTGGGGCTGGGTTACCCTGCTTGCTCAGGATTTGGTGCCATTCTGTGAGCCCAGGGCAGCAGGAGGGAGGGGCACAGAGACCTCCTGGCAGTGAGTGCCTGGCGTGCTGCCGTGTGGAGGGGAAGGTGCCTGAGGGGCTCCTGGCCTGCGTGGGCCTGCAGGGACTGTGGTGGAGCAATGCCAGGGCTGTGGCCTTTCTTCTTGGGAGCATGAATCTCATTTCAGTGTCTCTGACACAGGGATTGCCACGCACGTGGAATGTGTCTGGCTCGGGGTCTGCACAGTGGGCAGGCTGAGCTTCATTCAGCTTCAGTGCTCAGAGTCCACTGAGGCTCTGCAAGTTCAGATACAAGGTTGTGCATGCACAGGACTTTAAAGCAGGTGGTTTCTGAGGTGGGTAATGCTGAACAAAAATCCTGATTTTTTTTTTTTAACTGTCTTTCAGTTTATGTTCAGTGAAGAGAGTAGAAAATATGTTTAAATGAGTCAACATAACTCTGTTTGTATATTTATTAATACTTCTTTTCTTTTTCTTGAAATTGAACTTAAATTTTAGAGTGTTCTGCCCAAAACATGACCCAGGGAATAGGACCAATCACTATGGTGAGTTTCTTTAATGACTTTGTTGATTTCATTTGTTTTAAAAGTTTGCATCCTACCGTCAGTAATTCATATCATAAGATAAATATTACCACCTTCATATTGAGTGGTGGATTTCTAATCTTGCAGGATTGGTTTGGTTGAGATCCACATGTATGCACAAAAATCAAGGTTTTTTTTAAAGGGGAAAAAGTTAAAATTTAATCCTCCCTGAATCTCTTTGAAAACTGACTTAAACCACAATGAACCAAATCCTTCATGGAATCATTCTTAATTTTCTTTGGGCAAGTAGGCCCAAGCAGCTTGTAAAATCCATGTGAGACAGGAGAGCCATACACAGGTTTGCACTAGATTAGCAAGGAGAGGGCTGTTACAGGAGAGGTCATCTTGGGATTTTATCTATGGCTATGCATACATTCACATTTGCATCTTCTGTATTCACTGCAGTAGTTTTTAAAATAGGGCCTTTCATTCTGAAGGATCCCAAAGAGCTTTTTAAGTGTAACAAAAGGGTTGTACAACCCCTGTTTAAGTATTGCTTCCTGTGCTACAGAAATGCAGCTTCATTTGGCAGTCCTGGCCCTTCCTGATTCCCTGTATTTGGGAATCCCAACCAAAGCTGGACCTTGTTAGCCTAATGCATTCAACTCTGCTCACAGTGGAGTGGGTCCTAGACTGGCCTTCACTTTGAAATGGAACTCAGTTGAACTGTGAGCACTTGTGCTGACAGTGCTGTGCTCCCACTGAAGTCTAGCAAATTTTAGCTATTTCTTGCTCCATCCTGATGACACTTAAGGGATAGGTTAGCTGATTGTTATTTAAGCTTTTTAGTCATGAGGGCTGGGGCTTCTTAGACAGACATACAGTCATGTAATATCTGATATTACATCAACCAAATGCATTTTCTTAGTTTACTTAATAACTTTGCTTTTTACTTATCCATAGTTCTGAATCCTGACCTTTCTTCCCTTTTCAAAATTATTTTGATTTCTATGCTCTAATGGTTCTCAGCATCTGTTGGGGCTGCCCAGGGTCCCAGGTGGTCTCCTGCACAAGTACTAGACAGGCCCAGGATTGCTTTGTTTCCAGTACCAGAAAATATTCAGACATTAGGTCCAACCCTCGAGACCACCTTGTTCATAAGGAGGGTTCAAGTCTTACAAGGCTGAATGATTTGAGTTGGAAGGAACTTTGAAGATTATCTAGTTCCAGCCTCCTTGCCTTGGGCAGGCACACCTTCCACTAGACCAGGTTCTCAAAGCCCCATCCAACCTGGCCTTGAACATTTCCAGAGACAGGGCTCTGGGTTATCTGTAACTTCTCTGGATAAACTGTTCTAGATCATCACCACTCTTGCAGTAAAGAATTTCTTTATATCTAACCTAAGCCTGCTCTCTTTCAGTCTGAAACCACCTCCCTTTGTCCTGTCACTACATGCTGTGGTACAAAGTTATTTTCTGGCTTTCTTGTAGCCCCCTTTAGATACTGGATGGTTTTTGTGTTTTCAAATGCTGCATGTACAATGTTCTGTGAAAAGAGAGTTTTCTCCTAGAGAAGTTCTTCCAGGGGTACTTTAATTTAGAGACCTGTTCATGGATTCTGCTGGTCATGTCTACCCTGCCTCCTGAATGAACTTCTCTCACCTCCTGAGAGTAGCTCTACCCTGGGAAGTGGGGAGCAAGTGGGAGAGTTGAGTGGAAAACACTTGGTTCCCCAAGCCCAGTGTCTCTTGCTTCTTACTTTGGAGAAAATGGGGTTAAGGAAGATGCCCTTATTCTTGGTTTATACAATATTCTTGTGCTGAAATGCTAGGGCTCTGCTGTGTGATTGGAAGGGGATAAGGTGCCTTATGGGCCAAGAACTCTCCTTGCAGCTCTGTGCAGCAAGGATGGGAGAGCAGCTTGGACTTGGAAACAGGCTCCAACCTCTGTTTAACTGGAAAAGTTGGATTTGGACAGAGTAAAGGCTGACAAATGCAGGAGAGCAGCCAGCACTGTGCAGAGCAGGTGGAGTTGGGCTGCTCTTCAGACTGTGTTCCTCTTGTGTAAGACATCCTTAGAGCAAGTATCAGGGAGAGCTCAGAAAATCCCATCATGTGTCAAAAATACAATGCTGGACAGCAAGGAACACTTGGTACCTACAGCAGTATCTCCCTCACTGCCCCAAATCAGGTCTTACAGGTTTGTTTTGGGTGAAGTCAGAGACCAGTTTCCTTTCAGACCATGAAAAATGCAAATGTACAGCACCAGTGCCCAAAGCCCAAACTTGTTTCCACAGCCTCTGTGTACAACAGTGGTTCCTCATTCCTTTTGATAGGATAATTTCTGGCAGGAAAGGCCTTACCAAGTGCTGCCAAGAGGTTCTGGAATTAAACAGGGAAGGGGAAGTATAACCTCACTGCACTTCAAACATTCAGGTTTTGGTGGGTGGTTGCACTCTTCTCTGCTTTTCTCTGCTCCTGCCATCTTCCTCACCAGAGCTATTCTTCTCTCCCTGTGATACTGTAGCTGTTTCCAAAAGCTGCCAGTTACAATGTTGGCAAGAGTCTGGTGCATGCTGAGGGAAAGGATACAGTGAAAGTAGAGATAATTTTACAGAGATCTCATACCACATCTCTGCAAAAACTTTGTAGCATAAATAATAGTAAACTGACAAGTCAAATGGCTTCTGGAGGTTTTCTGTGAGGGTCCTTATGTTGATGAAAAACCTAATGCCATTTTTATGTCTTTGAGATACTTAAATAATTCTTTACCTAGTCTTAGTTTTGAGGGTGTATTAACATACATAACAATTGTTTGGAAAAGAAACCAAACTGTTTTTTACCACCTAGAGGTAGTGCTGCTGCCAGGAGGAATAAGTTCACTCTGCCACAATTAAAAATCTACTGAGTTGAAAAGGTTAAGTGATATCCTAATGCAATAATGTTTTGCACTTTTTCATTATGGTTGCTTCATGCTTGCAGTTTCCTTAAATGGAAACTGTGTGAATTCTGCTGAAATGTCAGGTGTTTGGGGAAGCTGAAACAAACTTTTGCCTTGCCACCCAAAGTGCCTCCCTTCTGTAGCTTTTTGGGAAAAGAAGGAATTTGAATGATGTGTGATAGTCAGTCTGAGGTTGTCGCTTTTGTTACTTTGTTGTTTATTGGTTCCTAGATGCAACTAATAAGAAAAGAAGACGTACATTGGCATCTCCCACCATCACAGAAGAAATGGTAATTCTGAATTTCAGTAGTACTAAAACAGGGGACCTACACCTGCTGCAGCAAAGGACTTATTTATCAAAATATTCTGACAAAATTCGGAAAGAGCCTTGGGAGTTGGCAGTAGGCATTTGTTAACTTCTCTGCTGTTTGCCAGTGCAGTGGTTAAGGAAAGGTGGTGTCCCAGGTGTTTGGCTTTTCTTAAAGTGTTTTTGCTTTGAAGCAGATTTTGCTTCCATTTTCAAATTAGAATGTCTGGAGAGGAATATTGTTATCCATGCAGAGAAAGCTGTCTGTATTCACAGAAATGTGGACTGCTTTTTGTCTTTCTGCTAAGAAAGACATTATCTGGATGATAGTGAGAACAGCAGTATATGGCAGCATGGTGTAAAAATACATTGTTTTGATTTTCTTACAGAGTAAAGAAGAGCCAGCAAAAGAAAACCATTTACGAATACTTAAAAGAAAAAACAACAGACATAAAGGTGAGACTCACTTTGATACCAGAAGGATTAATTCAGTTTTTACTGTGCCTATGAAACTTTTAGCAGAGAAACAAGGCATGCAAATGCTGCTCGTCCAGCAGGGACAGTGGGAAGATAAGAAGACATGTGGCTCAAGAATGCAGTGATAGGTGGAACAAAGGACTGAGTCTCTGGGGGCTTGGGGTGGGATTTATGATAAGAGATAAATTGTAATATGTATGATGAGAGTGTTTATAAGCAACACACTTAGCATAGAGTCAAGGTGTCCAGGTAAGGTTAGGAGTATCCCCTGCAGGACCTTGGGCCTGAAGAAAGGATGCCCTCTTTAACAGAACTTCAGTGTTAGGGAGCCTTATTCTGATACTTTGAATATTTGATAACAATTTTATGGAGCAGCTAGGAGGTACTGTGATCTGTTATGTTGAAGTGCAGAGCTTGGTGATGACTGGTAGCAAATGTGTCTTCATGATTCTCCTGAGTGGCTCTTCGTGCTCTGGCGTGGCAGCAGAAGTCTGGTTTGCAGAATGTTCTAATAACTGCAGCAAACAAATGCTTGTGGTTTAGCAGAGTGAGACTTGCTGTGTGATATGAGCTGGTGATTCAGATGGGAATGCCCCCACTCTGGAGTGGAGTGCATTCAGCTCCATCTCCTGCAGACAGAGATGCCTCTGCCTGACACCCCTCTGCCTGACACCCCTCTGCCATCTCAGTGCAGTTAAATCTAAAATGGGAACCCTGGAAGGCGTTAACAGAGGAGGTGCTCTGAGGAGGGGGCTGCACATCTTACCTTTGGAAGCCTGGGTGTACACAGGGTGCTTAACACAATATTGTGTTTCACTGCATACATATGCTGTTAGAACAGTGAGATGGATCACAGGACCTATCCTTCAGTGCTGCAGTTTTCATGCTCCCCTGAAGCTCCTACTGCAGTTGCTTGTTGGGATTCTGCTGGCACTTGGAAGTTTGGAATGTGCTAGTGGTGATTATTCACCTCACTGTGGATGTGCTTAATGTATGGGCATGGTATTGCAAGTGCCTTCCTAGTGGTTTTTTCTGAATTTCACTACCACTGTAAAGAACAGAAAACTTATAAAGAATCCTGAGATACTCGTAGAGCATCTCATGTAAGTGGGATAGCATTTCTTTCCTCACAAATGTCTCCAGTAAAATGTAACATTGTTTTTAATGGAGACTGGCAGACTTCTGTGAGCAGTCCAATGGCTCTTTTTGTTTTTGAACATCCTGTTGCATTGATCTTACTAAAACTTGTCACTGACCTGCTGCTCTGAGATAAAAAATGGTTGTTTCTCTATCAATCCAAATCTGACAAAGTAGGTATATAAAATGGACTGTAATAAAAAAGTTTAGTTGCCTAGATCACTTGGAGTAAACGTAGCCTCAATTTTTACCAAATCTGATACTGATTAGTTCATTCCACTGTTTTCTGTGCTTTAGCCTGCTCGGTGCATGGTGTGTTCCTTAGGATTGGTGGAAACACAAGCAAGACAAATCACTAGGGGGTATCATGAGCTTTAGGAATGGCACTTTTAGAGTTGTGGAGCTGTTTGCTTGTGATGAATGAACCCAAATCTAGAGCTTAGGGAATTTTACACCCAGCACAGTGCTTACGTTTGCCTGGCTGCTTTTTTGTTCCCACTGAAAAGGACTGTGGGGGTGGCTGGAGGAGCCAGAGATCTGCAAAAGTATTTGTTACTGGTGGAAGGGCTTTGGCCAAAGTTTTAGTTTCTGAAGAGAGGGAGCAAAGCCCACTTTACAGATCACTTCTGTATGAGAATGCTCTTGTGTTTTAACAGTTCGAATAGACTTGGTTAGGAAGTGCAAACAAGCTGGGCTTCTGGATGATATATTTGAAGAAATGCTGGACACACTTCACCTAGCTCAGGAAAAACTGATGGATGACAACACTTCAGAAACAGGTATGTTTCAGGGGGACCCATGGCAGGGACTCTGCTGTGAGAGCAGAGTTGCAGATCTGAATCCCAGGCACTTGGCCCTGGGCCACCTTCCTGAAGATACCATGGTGCTAAATAACTCAGTCCTTATTTCTGCAGCTGTGTAGGAGGTTGAGAATGACCTTCCCTTTTGGATGACCATTTACAATGAAAGTTCCAAGGAACGTTCTTTCTCAAAATTATGTAAGAGCTGCCAACTCAGCATCTCTAGTGGTGGTTTTAAGCCACCTTTTATATGTTGGCGTAAGGGTAGGAAGGCTCAGTCCATCCTCTTCTCCCAGGAACTGGAGAACAGAGAGGTCCTAAAGAGGACCAGATTTTATTTAGGTCATAAGTGTATTTTGCTATTGCAGCTTCACAGAGGGTCCAGCTATCTGTTAATATCAGCACTCCCTTCTGAATTAAAATCCCTGAGTATGTACATTTTCAGGCTCTGGACAATTTATTACAACTGTACTGTCAGCTGTTAGTGTCTCTTTGGGGTTTTTATGGGTTTATCACCTTGTATGAAGTACTTTGTTTTTAAAGCATTCCAGTCTAATGTTGCTTTGTCCACAACACAGTTAAAGAAAATTTCGAACCTTCCTCTCCAGTTGTCCTCCCAGTTTTGCAAAGTTAGGAGTAATACCTTTGCATAAAGAATGCTACTTTTTGCAAAGTAACTGAAGTACATACATGGAAAGTGAAATGTCCCACCTGGTAAGTCTTCCTTCATGAGCAGCTTGTGTGTCAATGGTCAGTTGAACTCTGCAAGTGTTTTGTTTTTTTTCTTCAGCAGAAGCCTCAGGTATGAAATTGAGGTGTAATTCTTGGATGTTTCTTAACAGCAAACAGGAATAGCTCAGTGCCACATGTGACCTGCCAGGAGGAGCTGGTACAGTCAGCTCTGCCATCACACAGTCCTGGCACTCTGTAGTGAAATATGACTTAAATATATTGCTCTTCTTTAAACGCACTGTTCATGTGATGCAGACCCAAAAAGGGAGTAATTTGCTGTATAAAACTAAAAAGAAAGAATTGACAACTTGATCCTTCTTTCTCAATATAGATTATATGAGAAGGAAGACATCTTAAAACCTCAAGCAGTCTGTATGATGGAAAATAAGTAATTACTGTTTTGTGGTACTTCTAATGTAGGGCTCTGTAAACCTTTGCTTAGTAGTATTACATCAAATTATCTCTTTCCCCAGAGTATGAAGAAACAGTGATGGCACTGTTTGACTGTAGACTGTTTGAAAATATACTGACAAATATTTATTCAGGTATGTGCAGAAAAGCTGTCAGAGGAGCAGCTGGTCTGGGGTTTGGCATTGAAGTTAATTCTTGTGAGAATTCTAAGGAGAATTTTGACAGAACAATAATTTAAAATGGAAAAATGAACTTTTTTTTCTCAGTGTTATATAAACAGTTGAATAAAAGCCATGGCTAGCTGAATCTTTAGAAATACAGTGTATCAGATTTGGCTGGCTGACCTGAAGGAGGGAGCGAATCGAAGTTCCAGCTTTAAAAGGCCAAATGGTCTCAGCCCCAGGGGAGCTCCCCTCTCCTTCAGCTAATTTGGGTTCCTTCTCCACAGCCTCCCTTCAGCAGCTTGCCAGGGTTACAGCTCTGCTACTGGCCTACAAGTGCTGGTCTGAGTAATGCTTTCCCCTGAAACACAGTAGCCAAAGTCCAGCAGAACTCTCCTGGAGTGGGGCAATTGTGCTATGAAAAACAAGATGAGAATGCTCAGAGTGAAATGCAAGCAAAGGCAGGAACAGTTGCTTGGGAGCACTGGTGTGGAAGGAAACTCTGGGGCTTGGACTCTCAGCTGTTCGAAGTAACAAGGCTGAAGCTGTTTTTCAGACAGGCAAGTCTCATGCTTCCCATTTCCCTCTCCAACAGTTGTTTTAATTTTTGCTTTAATTCATTCTGATGAAAAGGGTTTTAATCAGCTAATGTTGAGGTTTGGTCTGTGAAGATGTTTCCCCTTCACTTGGCTGAAAAAGCCAGGCTCCTCCCTTCAGTCTCCTTGTTCTTGCATTTACATTCCTTTTCCAGCAGTTGGAGTGTCCAGTGTTGCAGATGTCTGACACAGGGTTGCACCAGTGCCTCATCTGAGGACACTAAAACATCTCTGCTCAGAATTCCTCATGTGACACTATCTTGGATCACACTTGTTTCTTTCACTGCTGCATCAATTATTTCATCCTCTTCTCAGTTTACAGGAAAATCTCTTGGAATTGGCACCTCCCTGCACGCAACCATGTGATTCTCATGGGTACTAGTTGTCCCCTCTCCAAATCCCCACAACTCAAGCAGCTCAATTCTTCCTGTACCACACAATCTTCTTTTCTGAGAGCTTTAATTTCAAGGTCAATAATGGGGTTACTTCCAAAACTGATCCAAGAGGAGCTCTTAAAATGAAGCAGTGAGAAAGGAATGAAAACCATGTTAATTACAAGTGAAACTGTAGAGAGGGAAGCAAATGACCAGCTGCCTTTTATTTTTCTTTTTTTTTTGGTTTTGTTACTGTTGTTATAATCTCTTATAAGCTGTAGCTAGCAAGTCTCTGTGGTGACATACTAAGTCAAGGACTACATAAAGTAGCACTGGTATAAATACTTTGTCTCAAGCTGATGGTTTTGAGTCTTCTGCTGTGCTTTATTGTCAATCGTTTTGTCACTTCTTCAATCATCACGCAAAACCTGTTCTAAAGCCTTACCTGCCAGCACAGCAAGGCTACTCTGAACTGTAACTGTTGAAAGGGCTTTTTAAAATCCCTTTTATATACAGGTATCCACACTCCTTTTGCAGCCTGCAGCTTTACTGCAAACTCGACTGCATGTAAAACCTTCCCCATGAGTTGCCTCAGCACCAGTTTCAGATTTATAGGATTTCAAGTTTCTTTTCCTTTCCTCCAAGGAAAAGCGACTTCTTCTAGTTTTGCTTGTGGTTCTGTTGTGCATCCTGCTTGGCAGGATGCCCTCCATCAGCTTCCCTCTGTGCTGGTCAGCAGTCTGACCAGGAGCTTTTCAGCTCCTTGACAGCATTTGTTCTCAGGGGGTTTGTAGCAGCAAATTCTGCATTTCAGATAAAGGTTGTGGAGACAAAGGCTGTGATACTTAATTTTAAAACTGTTGTGCAGTTCCTTCACTGAGAGCCCCATAGCACTTGGGGCAGTCATTCCAGGTCCTTCAGGCCATTCCTGACTTTACAGAAATACATTCTCTTTCCCTTCAGGTCATTTCCTTTACGAGGTGGAAAGTTCCCAGTCTATTACCTGCCTTCCTGTGGAAGCACTTCTGTAGGCCAGTCATTCCCATCACTGACATCTTTCTCTGGGCTACTTCTATTTCTGCCTCATCCTTTTGGCAGGAGAGAAACTGAGCTGTGTGTCTGAGCTGTGTTCCATCTGTAGCTCTCCCAAGTGCTGAATCAGCAGGATCACAGAGTGTTCTGAGTTGGAAGGTACCCACAAGGATCACTCAGTCCAATTGTAAGTGGCCCATATGGGGATTGAACCCATGACTGTGGCATTATTGGCACCATGCTCTAACCAACTGAGCTGCTTTGCTAATTTCTGATAACTAATGCACATCCAGATACTCTTTAAGAGGGTTTTTTCCCCCTGCTTTTCACTTGTACATGTCCAACTTCTTCAAGTATGTGTCATCTGAGTGCAGAGGGAAAGGGCACCTCCTTCTCTTCAGTCAGAGCTGGGCTGGGGCACCAGGTCCCCCTTCAGTGAATGCTGCCAGAATTTCCCATGGGCAGCAGGCACCAACAGTGCTCTGGCTGCCCGTTTTCAACACCCACACCCAGCTTGGGGTAATGTAGTTAAAAATGTGTCCATCACCTTCCACATCCTCCCACAGGCAGCAGGTGCTGTGCTGTCTCACTACAGAGGAAGAAGCAGCAGGGAGGCAAAAGAACAAAGTGCTTTCCTTTCTTTTTTTTTTTTTTTAATCAGTCAAGACTCTTTTATTCTGAATGGGGTAAACATCTGGAGAGAATTTCTCCACTCTAGTGATTGCAACTTTGGAGACATCCTTCAGTATCTTCTCCCCCAAAAGAGGAAAAATACATTCAGTTCTTTACTGAATGATACAAAATGTCTGAACTCTCAACATTCTCACACATTGAGAAAGTCATTTGTTGTTCACAGACCAGCCCTGCTGCTCAGAAGTCACCAACACCTCTGTGTGTCCTGTTAACAAAGCAGGTCCTTCATTTCAAACTTGCAATTCACACTGTAAGGTTGTGGAAGTGCTTCTGAATACTGCCAAGGTTCCTTACTGAGCTCTCACTGACTTCAATAATCTTTAACATCAGGGAAATGGAAGCAGAAATGCAGTCAAGCAGGGCTTTGCAAATAAGGTAAACAACTTGGTTAATCCCATCAGGATACTGTCAATAATGATTTTGCCAGAAGCAGGAGAATAAATGCTATTGAATTGTGGTTTTGAGACTAGAGTTGTTGAATGCAGCTGTCCAAACCATCTGATTTTAGGTTTAATTTTCTTGTTGGCTAAAATCCATTAGGCTTATATATTCACTTTAGGAGTGTCATTTAGAGGTGGTATCCTTAAAGATTTAAAATACGTCACTGTTGGAGGAGTTCTCACACAAACAGGCTCTGAAAACAGAACTGTTAAAGCTCATATGCCAGTTAACACAGGTTGGTAGCTAAACTGGTAATTTTTACATATGCTGAGATGTTTTAAATTTAATCTCAAAACTAGCTCTGTTATAGATTTCAGCATATAGATGGCAGAGTATGTGACTCTTGCTCTGTGCTTTCACTGACACAGCAGCCAGGCTCTCAGCAGAGTTCAGCTCTTTGTGAAGACACCAGGTGTGCAGGGTGGTGGGTTACAGACATTGCTGCAGAAAGGCAAAGGTTTTATTGTAGGTTAAACCAAGCATGGGGAGCTCTCCAGAGTTAATGAATATGTAACATATTTTATATTAATACTATGTATAATAATAAAAGCTTCTTACTCATTTTTCATAATAGGAACAGAAGAAAAAATCCAGAAACTTCTGGAAAACAGGAAAAGACTGGATCACAAGATTAAGCTGCTGCAGGACTTAAAAGAAGTAATCCTTCCTACTCCAGAGGACATGGCCAGTACATCCAGTACAATGTCTGAATAACCCCTGTCTGTGACAGTGCAATAGTTGGGATTTTCTAATGATAAAAACCATGAAGCAGTCTGGTCAGTGCCCAACTCCCCAGCCCAAAGATGGGGGCTGAATGGGTGCAAGAATAGAGTGCTATACTTATTTTTATACCTCACTGTTGCAATATTTAAAATTCTTCAAGTCTTCAAATCTTCAGATTTTTCCCTGGGTCCACTATGAATTTCCATTTATAGACCACAATGGAATATAAAAGTGTTATAAACTAAACTTAGCTTTCAAAAAAACTCAACAGAAGCCTCCAGTGAAGATATTTTTTCTCAAAGCCAAGGGAGTGTTCAGCTGCCATAGAACACTTGCTAAAGTCACTTTAACTGAGGGAGCCCTCTCCTGACTGGGCAGTAGCTGCCTCGCTGTCTCTGTGTGAAGGATCACAGTGCTGCCTTGGCTTTCCCAAAAACAATAAATGAGCAGAACTTGCACTCAAAGAAGCCTCCTGGATTATAAACAGGAGTTGCATTAAAAAAGCCAAATTACTCTGTATTGACTGGTCAAGGTGTAGCTGTTTCTGCTGTAATGGCAGTGGTAAAGCAGCTTTTCAGAAAGGGTTGGGCATTATACTCAGAACACATACAGTGTCAAATGGAGCAAAACAGTGACCGGATCTTCCTCTCTTCCCTAAGAAAAGGTTCAGCTTTCATGTGTTTTGTCTTTAAAATATGTTTGAATACAGCAAAGCATTGTTTAGCCACAACAGGCTAAGTTAATAAAATAAAAACATTTTTTAAAGGAGCTGTGTGTGGAGTTGTGCTCCCTGTCCCTGCTGCTGCACAGGACATGGCTGAGAAGGAGGAATGCTGTCAGGCTGTGCCTTATCCAGCCCTTGGCTGAGGGACAAGCAGAGCACTGGCAAACACCACTTGGTGTGACACATGTGACATCCTGTTACAACAGCTGTTCTCTCTCCATGACCACTTGGAATTCCTCACTTCAGCTTGTTCTGGAGGAAGGTGGGGATTGATAGGCACAGAATAACAGCATTCAAAACGAGCTCTTGAACTATAAGGCGTGCCTGATTCAACAAAATAACAGTAATTTCAATTGCTTACACAGTTCAAGTCTGCTGCTCTTCTGGGCCTAGAAACTTCACCAGTGTAATGCCCAAGCCCAGGATGTCTGTGCCACTCAGCCTAAAAAAAAACCCACCTAAACCAAAAATGCATTAACAAGGAACTCTCCTATTAAACACAGTAAGAATTATAAGGATGTCCATACATACCTTCTGAAGGGTTACAGCCACTTAAGGATGACTTAGTATAAAAAATCAGATCCATAGAGTGAATCACTGTGGTCTCAAATTAGTGCCTACAAAGAAATTTGCTCATTTCTGAGATCAGGTCACAGATATTTAGTCAGGCACAGTGAAATCAGCAAGATTCATTGTATAGGGTGAGTTGGGGGTTAGTTTTATTTGTTGTTTGTTTGTGTTTTCCTTTGTTGTTTTGATGATATTTTTTAAATGAAGCAACTTAGATGCTATGTATAACGCAAAAAAGCTTGCAGTGTTCTTCAAAATCCAAAGTTTGCTAGTGAAGAGGTACAAAAAAGTGGATTTTATTACATGTAGTTTGAATTCAGACAATAATTAAAAGCAAGACCCCACCCATCTTTCCCTTCCCCCTCTGAGGGAACCAACATAATCTGAAGTCACTGAAAAGTGGAATTATTTCCATTAAGCATTATAAACATTGCTTGAACAGATTACACAAAGTACACATTACAACTTAAATTAAAATATACCCAAATATAGAGATTTACTTCAGATTAGTTTTCCTAGTAACTCCTTTCTTCAAAGTCACTTGTGTGGGCTTTGAGGATACATTATTTTTGCACACTTGAAGCACTGGACACACTTGGTTAATTAGACACAGCAAATGGCCAATTCATTCACAATCATGCAAATGCAGGAAGAGATAACCATGCCATTTGCTTCCCTATAATCCCAGGAAGTTAATGATTTATGTGACATCATTCAGTGGCTCAGGTCAGACTTGTCCAACCCCCAACAGTAAATTGGAACTATGAGCAGGCAGTGCTGGAACTTAGAGTTCCTAGGCTGGAAAGGCAAGTCCGGAACACCAGCCAGAATCCTTTGCACACTGCAGCTTTTCCTCTCTGCCTGAAATTTTGAGCTGGTTCCACTATCTGGGCTTGTTAAATGCAAGTGAGTATTTTGCTTGACATTTTTACAACAGTTCACTCTTGAGCACTGAAACATTCATTTTCACTTTGGCCTTTCAGGTCCTGTGGTGGAAGAGACCACGTAACACTTGCCTGGACACACAGAGTTATGTTGTAGCTGGAAAAAGAACCCTACAAACACCTTGACTTACGGCCTCATTTTTTCAGTTCTTAAAAGCTCCACATTTACTGGCTTTAGCAATGAATTCCTTTAACAGGGGACCATCCATTTGCCAAAATGCTGTGGTTTGTGTCACTTCCGTCAAATGGTTGACACAAAACTTAAAGCAGAATTCCTCTAAGTCCTAAAGAGGGGGAAAAAAAAAGAAAAA
This sequence comes from Thryothorus ludovicianus, assembly GCA_013397245.1. Lineage (NCBI taxonomy): Eukaryota > Metazoa > Chordata > Aves > Passeriformes > Certhiidae > Thryothorus > Thryothorus ludovicianus. The sequence goes on from VZTB01009268.1 coordinate 945,699, forward strand.
ATGTTATTATCTTTGCTTTCAATGACAGAAAATTTCATTGAGGCACAAATGCCTGTTTGTTTTATTTTTGCAGTAAATTAGACAAACACACCCAGTGGCTCTGTTGTTTTCCCCCAACAGTCACTATGTAAATACAGTTACAAGAGGAGGTAACCAAAATTTGTTTCTCACTATATGGAGCAGTCACAAAAAGCAGCTGTTCTGAGCAATAGATATTTTAAGTTCTCATACTTGAAGAGTTTCATCTGCATTCTCTGACAATGCTGGAACTCTAAATAGGAGTTCTTGGAGTAACGATGTATAACCAAGACTGTGGATAAAGAAAACTCAGCTCATTCATTTCACAGTATAAACAAATCTGTTTGTAAGGTTGCTTGACTTCCTTCCTGCTTATTGAAGGGCTTAGCTAGAGCCTTGAAGTCCCATGTCCCCAGGCTCAGTGCACGTGTATTCTGACTGGATAGTCTTAGAGCAAAGATTAGGCAGGAGGTCTCTCTGTGCATTACAAACAGACTCGTGCTACAAAGAACTTGAGAGGTCTCCCCAGTGGGGTTCAAAGGCAGCACTGGATGGAGCACAGTGCAGCACAGCAATTGTTGGGGAAAGTGAGCTCTGGATATGTACTTGGAAACGCCTCCCATGCAATGATTAGAAAAGCCTCACAACCATCATTGCACTCCAGTGATGTCAGACAGAGAGGGTGCCTTGAAGAGCACAAGGCACAGTCCTTGTCAGTGAAAGGTTCCCCACAGAACACCTCCCACTCAGATTATTTCCAACTCCTCCTTTGAGTTGAAATCTACTCTGTGGTGCAGATCTAAGCTGCTCTAAGGAGGATGCAGCAGCCCAGACAAAAGGGCAACTCCCCACACTGTTCTCATTTCTTTATTAAATGCTTGTAGGACTGACTGTATGTGAGAACACACCCTTCCTTGGCTGCTCAGCAGGCTGGGCACTGCAGGAACAAACCTGCAGAGCTCTCTAAGCCCCATGAGGCATGAAAAACTGAATAATATTAATGTTTTCTCTTAAGGTCAGTACTGAAACTAGAGCAACTGTGTGTGCCAATGACAGTTCTTAACACAACAATAAAATAAAAATACATCCTGGCCTAAAACCAGGCATTCTGAAGCTGCAGATCTTGACTTGTGTGGCATCTGTGCAACAAAAAAAGACAAGCTTATTAGAGCTGAACACCCACAGTTGTTTGGTTTTTTTAATAACAGAATTAACTAGCATTTTAAAGAAAATTACATCATACACGTTACAATATTTTGCACTGTTTTATTAAAAAAAATCATATTCCAAGTCATTGCAACAGAAGCATACAATAAACAGAATTATTGTAATATTAGTAAGTAATTCTGGAAAATCTGAAGTTCTGTATAAAAAGAAAGTCTGAGTTTCATTTGCAGATGGATGAGCTCCCAGCAAACTGTACTTAATACAGACTTAGGTGAATAAAGGCACAAGGTATAGCCAAGGATTATTTTAAAAGCTACAATGAGAAGCTAGCCCTGACCTAATTTTAGCCACTTCAGTCAGCCACCAAAAGAAACTGCAGGAGTTTCACATCATGGAGGTATTTTAAATTAGTGAAGCAGCTTCTTTTAAGTGTTGTCTTCCAGGCACACATCCCCAGAATGAACTACATCAGCCAAGGATTTCCAAGCCCCCTACCAGCACTGCAGCATGTAAACCCAACTTTTTGTTAAAGCTCAACCCCTCAGCATCACCATTCTCTCCTGGAAGCAGCATTGAAGCCTGTGGTTCCAGCTTCACTTAGCTAGGGAGGCACAGGAGAGGCAGAGTAACTGGGTTTCTTACAGCCCTCACAAGCAGAATCAAGCACACACCAAAGACCCATCCTGCAAACCATCTTTGGAGGCTAAATAATGGGAATCTTCTTATTTTTGGTGAACTTCTATCAAAGACATGACTATTCCCAGTAGATCAGAAGCCACTACAGACACTAGCACAGCCTTTGGGTAAAATCTATCAAACAAGCAACACACTTCAAGGCTCTGAAATAAGTTAGGGCAACCTGCATGCCAGCTGCTGGAAATTAAGCACTAGGAAATGCAATAAGTTGATTTGCTGAGTACCAAAAAACTGCTTTATAAGCATAAGTAACAAGTTCAAAACCAACCAATTGCAAAGTTGCCAACACAATGCACAGATACTACTGAACACAAAGAGCCAGAGCAAGCCCAGGAATACTTCCTGATTAGTTCCTAAAGCAGCATGTTAGGGATCTAGTAGTGAAGTCAGACATTCCACAGTGAGGAGGTTTCACTCCCCTTTTCACACACTGTTGCTCTGTCTTCAGCATTTATAAGGCCCATGAAGAAGTTCTTATCCTGACATTTCATCAGCATACTCTGAAAACTGGAGTATATTTGTACCTAACAGAACAAAAAAAGCCAAAAAACCCACCCCACCCACCAAAAAACATCTCAAATGCACTCAATCCCCAACCTACCACCATATCATCACACACAACACACAGCCTTACAAATAAGTAACTTAAGGCTTAAAAGCCTGCTTTTGATTGTGTTACTTATTTTTCTTTCCACTTAAACCCTCCCCTTGTTTCAGTTAGTGTTTCCATCCTCAGAGATATCGGAGTACTAGTTTACCTTCCCAGTACTGGTTTATGGGGGGAAAAAAAAATAAAAAAATTAGATACAAAAACTATTTGCCATAAAATGCAAGTCCAACATTCTCAAATTCTGAAAATGGCAAATAGTATTAAAAGAAAGAGAGAGCTTATATGAAACATTAACCAAGTGCTTGTCTCCATAGTTTAAATCAGGAAGCAGCCGCATATTTAAGAGACTGAACTTTAGAAGTTTACCTCTGCATCATATCTGACAGCAGCAGAGAGCAATGAAAATGCATTTTCCACAGTAATTCCTCTCTTGATTATGTGCTGACACAGTTTTTTCAGTCTGTTTTCACAGTATGAAGTAGCCAAATCCAAAAGCCCTGCAATTAAAACACCACCATATCAGTTATAAAATGATCTCTGCTCTTTCAACATCAGTTTCTGCTCCTGCAAAGCTCTGTATCTCTGTAACGTGCTTTTTCCAAGTAGGTTACCATTCAGAAAATGCAGATTACAGGCAAAGGAAGGCTTTTTATTACCTCATTCTGCACTCCTGTTAAACTCTGTAAATATGAAAGCTGTCCTACTGACTTGCATACCTAGTGGCAGGCATCACAACATGAGTAAAAAACGACTATTATTGAGATATGGGCTTGAACTACAGCTTGCTGTAATTGCACTGCTGTCCAAGTTTCCTCCCCATTAGATCTGTTGAGATTCTTTGACATTATGCCAAACAGTAATTGACTCAATTTAGTAAAATATGCAAGTATTTTCACCCAGAGAAATCGTTTCTCTCCCAACCTTGACCAAACTGCTCATAATTTCTCAATACATTTCTAAATTCATTTTTGCTGTAGTTAAGTTCGCTACGACAGCATTTTAAAGACAGTTTAGTTAAACACCAGTAAAAACCCATTACAGGCTAGACTAGAAGCCTGTATTTAATCACTTGTTCTGCATGTCCTGCCCCAGTTTTCCTGGATGCTGCTTCCTGACACAACTGGCCCACCAGCAGTACCTATTGCATCTTCAGGCGGGAGGTCAACGCTGTCCGTGTACAAGTACTCGAGGAAGGCACGATACACAGGGTAGGAAAACTGGTCTATTTCTATCACCTCCTTCATGTCCTCGTTCCAGTATGACTGGAACATGGTTCTGAAGTGTTCACACCTAGGAGACACCGACACCATCTGGAACACTCTTATACACACACAAATGTTACGTTACAGGGCCCCTGAAACACGTCTGGGGCACTCGGCAATACTCACAAATATTTTACTGTGCCCTGTCAGGGCCAGCAGTCCACATTTTGGCTCCTAACACTGTAACTTTGTTATGCATTTAAATAAAACTCTTAGTTTTGTCCATGCTAGAGAAGCATCCGTGTATATGCTGCAATCAGATCAACTTAACAGAATTTATTATCCCAGGAAAAACAGGCTCATTAAAAAACTAATGTGGACCACCCTTTTTACATTCATTTCATTTAAACCTATTATGGACACTACCTACTACAGGTTTAGGGGTTCCTCCTTCCCTCTTAATGTTTTTTGCCTCTTTGATGATATCCTAAGAGTTTGTTCTGTACAAATAAGAGCTGTGAAACATGACCACTACCTGATTTTCAGAACAGCTTTGTGGACATGGATGTACTTTCCATCCACACGGAACTTCAGGTCTGAGGTTTCTGGGCTGTCAAATTCTTTCTTCAGAGACTCTGCTACTGTTAGAAAGTCCTCATGCTCTACAGAAACAATTGCAAAACAAACAAAACAAGATGTTAAAAGCACCTTAAATGGAACACACACATCACTAACTAAAGATAGCAATTCAACTAAGTGCATCAAGGAACACAGATCCGTGTCAGGGATTCATTTGCTTAAGCAGCAAATTGGGAAGGATTACAGTGGTTAATAGCATTTCCTGTTGGGAAGGGTTGCTCCACAACAGCTACAGGCAGCAGTGGTCAGCAGTTCCCATTCCATCCCATTGCACAGAGGCAGCACAGCACTAAGAGAAGTATCAGGAGAACTCTGTCTCCATGTGGGCACTACCCATGAGATTCCCTGGCTCCGGGCAGCTCAGTGCTCCTGCTGGATCAGCTCTGCCCCCTGACCCACACAGGGCTGCTAATGTGAGCCTGCAACACCCCTGAATTCACTGGGGACTGGCCTGCAGCACTGCAGGCACACTGACACAGGGTGGGCTGGGCCTAAAAAGAAAACAGGACACCACACGGTCACCTTTCTGTGCTGGCAGCCTGCAGGCTGATGAGGTCTTTGCCAGGGCTCATTAACATGAACTATCACTGAGACCAATTACTCAGTTTATGAGTCAGTTATAACAACACAAAATCCAGCAGCAGTGCTGCTGAAGGTACAGCCAAGGACACAGAACCTCAGCAGCTTTGGATTAAAGCAGAAATACCACGGTTCTCTATATTGAGGCCTAAGGCACTGGTCCCACAGAGGTCCCACTCTGTGTCTCTGCAAATCATACAGGATTTGTAGCACAAGTTGTCTAAGGCTTTTGGTAAAGCAAGGCCTCTGAAGTTTTAGAAAACCTAATTTAACCCATTATTTTGATGCATCTTAAATGTGTGTTTTAAAGCACAATAAAGAAAAACAAGTGAATTTCTACTAAATGGGGTGCAATCTGTCTCATGTGTCCCACNAGTGTGTTTTAAAGCACATGGCTTCTAAGAAGTGAAGCATGGAAAAGAAAAACAAATGGATTTCTACTAAATGGGATGCAATCTGTCTCATGTGTCCCACAGGACTGTGTAGTGTTCATATACAATCCACACACCACTCTTTGTTATTAGGGACACTAAATTTTTTTGTATTTAAAAAGAAATACAGCTGGAACAAATAGCTCTGAACTGGCAAGTCATGCCTGTGCCACGGAAGATCTTGGACTCCTGTGACTTACACAAATCACCCACAGAAACTGCATCTCCTCTGGCCTAACTAAACCATGCTCCAATCCCTCTGCATTTGCTCATGTGATTTTATTTTGCTGGGTCATGAGCTTAGCTTAAGCTATGCAGATCAACTTTCACTCCAAATACTTTCAATCCTGCAAAAAAGCTGCAGATTTTACTTCACCACAGCCAATTCTGACTGGCTGATTCATTTTTTGGCAGAGACATTGTAACTGTAAGTAGAACAATAACCTTTATGCAGAGTTAGCTCTCCCTAAGGAAACAAAACAACACCAAAAAGACCCAAACAAACAAAAAAACTATAAGAAAAAAGAAGGGTTTACTTGTCTGTGATTAAAACAGATGGGAAAAGAAAACATGCATATGGAAAATGGAGATTTAAAAATACCCACAGAATTAATTCTTTTGACTTAAATATTCAGTAAGATTGCCAGAATAAGTGGGGAAGAATCCCCAAAGGCTAAGAGGAATTAAAGTGCAGGTAATGGAGGTCAGAGACCTGGCTGTACTCAGTCTGGGAATACATCATAAAAACCAGGAATGTGAAACCAGGGAGAGATGTTGTTGAAACAGCTCTCACTATTAGCAAAAGGCAACAGACTGGGCAACCAGGAGACCTCCTCAAGTGGTGGAGGCAAGAGACAGCAAGACCAGCACATACTGCAGAGGATTAGAAGATGAAGAAAGTGACAAATGGGATAAAAGCAGACTTAGATCTGCTCAGGAGCAGACTGCTCAAAGTTCATCTTCTTTCTTTAGTAACTCTACTCAGTTCTCCCCTACAGGTGAGATGCTGTTACCTGGACCTCTACAAATGTGGTAACATGCTAAATGAGAAGGTAACACAGAGAAGCTGGGCTAGGACAAGCCAAATGCAACAGTGAAGTCTGAGAGACTTTACTGGAGAAAGGTTATTAGGATGAGATCCATCACTTCCCAAAAACAATTCCATACAGGGACTAACAAAATGAGGGTCTGTTGTCAATGTGAAAATAGATTAGGTGTCCTAATCTCAAGAGATCTTGAGAACAGCAGATGTAAGATGAAACATCCTTATTTGTTTTGAACAGAAAAATACCTTAATGTTTTCCAGGAAGTGCAAGCTAAGCCCTTGATATCCTATTTGGGGTCAAATAAAATATTAGCAGCATGTGAATCAAAGAAAATAAAGAAGAAAGGTTTGAGCTTATTTGTTGGACACAGAGATTGCATCCCACACAGCAATCCAAGGCAGTATAAGAAGAGAGTTCCAACAGAAAAAGCAATTATATAAGAGTCTTGTTTCACAGGGACTATTATTTACAAGTCTGTCCATCTTTGAGGAAAGTCAAACTAAACAGACTTCAGAGAAATCTCACAAAATGAAAACTTGGAATTCTGTTATACTTTCACAAACAAGAAAACATAGGGGAGAGATTTTCTCCTAGAAGGGCAAATACTAGTGAGGGGAAAGCTACAGATGACACTTAAACTCCAAAGTTTTTAGTTACCAAAAATAAAACAAGCCTCAGGAGTAGTCTTCCAAGCAGGAATAGTTTTAAGAGGAAAAAACACCCAAAGTTTTGTTAAATTACTCAGGATTCCTCCCTGGACCTGAGCTGGAGTTCAAACAACACAAAGGTAAGAAATACACAATATTCCTCGTGCAACAGTAAAACGGCTTGCTTTGGACGTACACTGGCAAACAACCTGGCTAACCCTCCCCTGGATCCCCAGGGAAATAGAATGGGAAAAACAGCCAGCTGCTGAGTCGCCAAGCCTCCCCCTGGAATGGGAAGCAGCGTGCCGTGCTGCCCAGCAAGGGCAGGGCCGGAGCTCACCTACGGAGAGCAGGCGCCACATGACGGCGGGGGTGGCGAAGCAGGCGAACACGTCGTCGGTGCAGGCGAAGTGGGTGAGGTGGGGGAAGGTGACGGACTGCCCCCGGCACTGTCCCCACATGAACACCTGGCCACTCTGGGTCTTGGCCGCCGACGTGTGCGCCGAGTGGCAGGCGGCGATCTCCACAACCCTGCGGGCACAGCAAACACCGTGAGGCGTCCGCGGGAGACGCGGAACCCAAAGTCCCAAAACAGCCAACCCAACATCCCTGAGCTCGGGCTTCTGTCCTGCAGAAAGGTGATACTGCTTGGACAGGTATTAATGACATTTTCAGACTGCTTGTAGATTTTATTGTAATCAGATACTGCTTTAACCATGTCATTCCTATCAATTGACTTCCTCCTCTTTTTTCATAACCATGGGAAAAGGGATGAAGAAAAAACAAGCTTTGCTTTTCTCCGTAAAACCAACACACATCAGAAATTTATTCTCAAGAAGTAATTACTTCTACCTCATCTTAATTTGATTTTTGTAGGTTGACAGAAATTTGACCCACTGCCTGTACTTCAGACTTCATATTTTGCTGTTAAGTTTACTTTCCTCAACTCTGAAATTTAACATGAAACACAGTGCTTCATTTGAGGGGAATAAATCCTTTAAGAGTTATGGCTGTTTTTAAATTAAGTCTACATAGCCCTTTCACCCACCTCACACAGTTTTTTAAAATACTAAAGCTGCTGATGCTCACTTATCTGTCCTGCTCTCCTGTTGCTCAGGCAATCCCTAGATTCTTATCTGAAACATTGCAAAAACACAATTCCAATTGAAACACCACAAAGACATTGCCAGAGTTTCTGTGCATGTAATAAGCAAAACAGGGAGGTTCCTGTGTTCAAAAAAGCTATGTTTTCCTGTTTTTTCTCTGTGGTACAAACACATCAGAGGATTTCATGCTTTTGTGCCAGAAACACATCAACCAGGAACAAACAAATATCCTTCCAAGCAATTTAAGAATAAACACACAAAAATGTGTGTGCCTTTACAGAACAATATCCATGAAGAGATAGATCTTTAGGCAAAAATAAAAAAGTTTTAGCATAACATTCCTATTTTAAGTACAAAAATTATTTCAAGATGAAATTCAAAGAATCCACATCACTTTTAGTATAGGTATCAATAATTTCTGGCAGATAGAAAATTGATGGTTGTTTTACACTACTCTCAACTTATGAATCTCTATGCAACATCTCTACAAGACACATCATAGAATATTTATTTTAGTGGCAACTTACTTTTTATCTCGGCTCTCAAGCTAAACTACTTCCTTTTCCAAACCTCCTTTTCTTAGCAGATTCTTCTTTTTACAGACTGTACTACAGTTCAGCAGTACAGCAGAACATGCACTATAGCACACATATGGTACATGTACACATACTTACAGTGCATGTACAGGGTAACATGTTAAAGATGCACTTAACACCAAAATTCAGGAAGCTGACCTTCACAGCTGTTCCCTCAAGCTAACACAAAATAAAGTCTAAACATTCCTTACAAGCTGTATGTGCAATATTTCTCAAGACAGCACCAAATGAAATATCCTAAGTAACTCCTGCCAGCATTGAATATAATTGACAAAAGAATTACATAAACTAAAAGACCAGGAGCAGCAGTAATGTGCTTCATGGGAAATGACAGCTCACCTACTTTTAGCACCGTTTCCAAGGGAGCCAAGTCAAGCAAGATGAGTAAGTTCAAGTGACTTATCTCTCCCTTGGATCCCAAGCAGAAGTTCTGTGGTATTTTCCCCCTCCTTCATCCATTGAGCAAATGCCAGTTTTATTAAAACCCCATGGCTGAGTTCACATACAGCTCTAAATTCAATAGTTCCCCTTAGTTCACTCATGAAATAAATTGCTAACAAAACAAAGCTGATCTAGCTGCTAACATACACATTTTTCTTCCACTGCTTTTTAAAGAATATTTCATTTTCCTTTGCTAGTGTCAGTTCCTTCACAGACAAACCAGCCCCACTTCACAGTGGTTTTTATTGTGATAGCTCCTTTCTTCTTTCCCCATCCCTCATTTTTAAGCTCTTAAACATTCTCAGAACTGTGAAGCTTTTAATTTAATGCTAAGTGGGAGAAACAACAAAAAATGGGAATTACTTCCCAGATGGAGGAGAAAAAACAAGAAGTGTTTCCTAGTTAAGAGGAGACTGCAAAGTAAGAGATCCATAGACCAACATGAGGTACATTAATCAGTAGGAATACACAAGGGCGCAGAGAATGGGACATTTGTAGGTGTGCAGCAAAAGGGCTATTCCCAAAAATGAAAATTATGAAAGTGTGATGAAAGAGGATTGACAAAGTTTAATTTCATTCTATTATGAGTCCAGGAAACAAATAAACTACAAACTAGTAACTGGTACAAGTGAAAAGCATGGGTACTAACTGTCCTTAGCTCAGCCAACCTTACAAATTGAGTTCTGTTTTCATGGTGGACCATTTTCAACCCTTCAAAAATTATTTTTCCTCACATGTCACTTCTTGCAAAGGTGCCGTTTCCCCTCTCCCCACCTTTTCCTTTTGTTTAATGCAGGCCTCAATTCTGGCTTGGCTTATTGATTTCACAGCTCCAGCTTTAATCAAAGGAACCATATACAGAATAGCATTATCTTTCAGCATCAGGTAAATGCAAAGTGTGTTTGTGTTTAATAACCATTACAGACAGCAAAAACCACCCAGTGCTTATTGTAAACAGTAAGTTACCATCCTTTCCCATGTTTTTAACATTAGCAACAGAAGAACAAATCACCAAGCCCTACACATGCATGCTTCCACTGCTAGAGACTGCACAACACATGCTCAGACTTTATCAATCCACAAAGAGCTTCAGCAAGATTACCTTTCTTTCTCCATCATGATCTGCACGGGGCTGAGCTGGTTACTTTTATTGCCAGTCCCCAGCTGCCCGTAAGTGTTAGCTCCCCAGGCATAGAGCAAGCCCTCATCTGTTAGTGCTAGAGTGTGTGCATAGCCACAGGCAATCTGTAAGTAAATGTATAAAGCATTACCAAAAACCAAACACAAATGAGAAACAAGATATCGCACACATTACCTCCGGCTAGCTCATGGCAGGGATCTCGGGCATTCTTCACTGGGCACTACAGTGTGTTACTTCTCAGTACTTGCAGCTCACACAAGGTATGTCAGCTGCAGGTACTGCAAAAGTCCCAGCTTCATTAATTTAATTGGCTGATCCCAAGTAACTTTCTGCACACTGCACAAATTTCCCTAGATGCTACCTGCTTTCTTTTCACATGAGGAACACCAAACTTCATCACATCTTGCGATACTCAAGTATTTCAGAGCTGGATTATTCTGAATGCTGTACAGTTTGAGTACTCTGTAATGAGGAGAGCTGCGGTTCAGCAGCCAACAACCCTTCAACCCAACTTATCACATTCAACTCCACAGAAACTTCCCAAAAACCCAGGAAATCCCAAATTTTACTTTGGGTTTAGTTTGGTTTGTTTGGATTTTGGTTGGGTTTTTTTTTCTAGCTAGAAAATCAATCACCAAACAATCAAACCCACCCCCCATGTTTCTTGTCTTTCCTCTTCTCTTGGTTCTAACGGACTAATTAGAACACTAGAATTAGAACAAATTTGAACATCTGATTCACCTTCATTTCTTGTCTTTGACTAGCACATTTCATGCAACTTTGTAACAAAAATGCATTTGTATCCACAGCATAATTTACCAGTAGTTACAGTAGCTAACTTTAAATCTTTCCCAGCATTTACCAAAGCAAGTATTTCACAGCTGAGTTGCACGCTTTATAAGCAAAATGCAATTCATTGTAGCTAAGATTCACCCTTGGGACTAGTGAAATTTAGGAGGAGGTGTAAATATTGCAAAGAGAGGTTTGCAGCAGAAGCTGGCAGCAGGAAGGTGCTCTCCCCCCAGGCTGGGCATACCTGGAGCACACAGACGCTGTGCAGCGCCGCCACCCTGCACGGCGTCAGCTGGTTCCCGTTGTTCCCCAGGCCCAGCTGGCCATTGCCATTGTAACCCCAGCCATACACCTGAGAGCACGAGGAAAACAGAATTCAGCCACTCTCCGCCAGCAGCACGGAGCGCTTCCGACCCGGCACCGCGCGCCAGGAGAAGCACCCGCTGTCAGAAAATGGTGGGACAGTCAAAGAGCCATACAGAGAAGGCTGAAGGACATTAATAAACTGCAATGACTTACTGCACTCAACTTCTCCACCCTGCATTTACCTTTTAAAGAAGCTAAAAGACTTGCCTTTGAAGTACTAAGAATCTTGCAATAAACATACACTACACCAAAAATCTCTCCCATAGCAACACTTTGACTTTTACGCCATCCTTTTTCCTTACTAGTTTTCCTTTTTTTATGAGGAGAACATTAAATTGATGGACTGATCAGTTTAAATGGAAGTCCCCAGTTTCTCTCTAATCCTTCCTTCAGTTTTGTTACACACCATGACATAAATAAGTAGGATGAAAGCCCAACTCAGCCCCAGGGACTTCACAGTCCTTCCATTGACAAGGATACACTACCCTCTGCTTGGTGAGATGAAGGAACATTGAGGTTACAGTTCTTACCTAAAAGCAAGACAGCAACATAAACTTATGTCAAGTGGAACAGTTGCACAATGGGAGGGCAAGGTTCAAAAGAATGTTTTGGATTTGTTGCTGGTTAATTAAGCAATGTGTTTAAAAAACAGGATCAGCCAAGGTATCCTTGCAGAAAAAATAACTGTTTAATTGTGCGTGCTTTAAAGAAATACACTGACACTAATTTAATGAACTAAAAGAATTGAACACAATTTATGTTAAATAATCTATTGCAACATGAAGACAGATATGGTTAATACAACTGTTCAAACTCTTGCAGTTGCAGACTCAGAACTGTGTTCAAACACAGTCTTTGCCATAAGGAGGAATGTTGAAAGACTGCATCTCCAGTTACTTGCAGTGTTTTCCTGCAGCTGGTCTCACAGAAGTTGTCAGGATAACTCTGTCAATACAGCCCTAACCTGAGCACTCCCCATCAGCATTTCTCCATAAGCAGACACCAGCTTGGTAGATTCAGGCAACAGAGAATGAGGGAATGCAGCAGCAGCACTTACCTCACCATTGTTTACTACAGCCATGGAGGAGGTCTGGCCACAAGCAATGCCAACTACAATTTTACCCTGCAAGCAGTTGGAAACTCTGCGAGGAGTTGGCTGGTTGGCTGTAGATCCAGATCCAACTTGACCACAGTTATTGTAGCCCCAAGCATACAGCTGTCCACAAAAACAAACAAACAAAACCACACAGTTTAAAGCTTAATAATGGCAGTGATAGCAATAGATAATCTTCCCACAGTCAGCACCAGATTGTGTAAACTATCCTACTTAACAAGCAAAAATGCTTGAAGTTCATTTTCAACAGCTGAAAATTACAAACATTAGGACTCATTTATCAAGTAGGAATATAGCACTTTTTCCAGCTTATTGCAACAGAATGAGAGCATCAGACTAAAAGAGAAAACAAATAGAACATATTTCCATATTAAATACAAGTCAGACTGTAAGACAAAGAACACAGTGACCGTCTTTATAATTTCAAGATGTTGGAAAAAGGAATGCAAGCCAGAATGTCATTTGTTTCCCAGAAGCTTTAACTCTCCAGTTTAGAGCTACATAGATTTCTTCACAGAATTCTAAACCAGGTTATTGCTGGACACTCATCACACCCCTTCTACATCTTTCAAGAGCTGTGAAAGAACAGGGTTTTGTCAGCCTGTGTTTCACAGTAGCTAAATTCTCTCACACAGTAGCATTAACAAAAAAATCTAAAACTTTCTGGTGACAAACTAGTACTAACACAAGCAAAAATATGAGTTCCATTTATCTGAAAGTCAGGAAGACAGGGAAGTAGTTTGCTGTAAAAAAAAAATAAAATTATAACTCTGTGTTTTCAGTGCCTCAAATTTTTATTACATGTATACATGCCCATAGCTTGGCATAAAACTGTTTCTGATGGTTCATTCTCTGGTGCTTCCCCCCAGCTCTAAAGTTTGCCCTCTTGGAAACACCTTCCACAGATGCTTGGAACACTGACATGTGCCCTTGTGAGAAGCCTACACATCCCTTGGTGTCAGAAACTGACTGTTTACTGCAACACCAAGGCAAGAGTCATTACAAGTCATTAAAAATAAATATCCCCATCAGCACAAAAAAAGCCAAACCCAACTCACCATAGATAGGAACAACACTCCCACCAACAACTCATTTACAATGAATAATATGAACAAAAGAAAGAATCAGTCCTTTGCTTTTTGTTAGTTCTAACTGCTGGATCTTTGATTCCTACTGAAAATAGTTGCTTTATAAAATACTTTATTTTCAATAACCGCAAATATTTAGGTAGAGAATCTCAGAAGGTAGATCAAAATACCAAAGGACATGCCCGAGAAGCATAAATGTCTGCATTCCTTTAATTCTATCATTAAAATACTTCTTTTTTAAATTTGCACTGTATTAAAACTGCACTGAACCATACCAACCAATTATGCCAGGTAGTTCCACAAACACTTCCAACTCCAGCAGCTCCCTGAGGCTTCAGGTATATCAGGACACAAGGGGGCTGGCAGCCAAACCTTTCTGTAAAGCTGCTTAACACATTTGGCTGCTTTCAGTGCACTCAGTTCTGGTAGAAGCTCGGAGAGCAAACAGACCAAGTTACTGCAAGGTACACCAGGGATGGAGGTAAAGAACATTAATGAGCCACACTGGAGAGCCAGCTGCAAATACCAGCTCCATGGTCAACACAAAGACATTTCCCTGCTCCCACTGAGATTTCTATGACAAGAGACAGCACGGCCTTCACAGGCAGCTACCACAAAGCATCTGGCACCTCCAGTGTAAGAAACGCCCTCTCCTTCCTGCATGCTCACCAAGATTTAAGTTTAACCAACACAAACATGACAGCACAAAACCTTTCCTAAGTGTAGGCTCTTCTTTCAGACAAAACACAGCCTACTTAACAATCTCTCTTTCCTACCCTTAAAACACTTGGCATTAACTGATGCACTATTACTCCACACCAGACCACAACACAGACATGCTCAGATTACCAGGATGAGAAGAACTGCAGTTTCCCTCTTCATTGTTAAAAGGTTTTAAAATTAGAGCTTTTCTTTTGTTAGTGCACAGCTGAAACCAGATTTTCCACTGAGCATACATTGGTCAAATCTGCATAACTGGAAACTAATTGTATGTGTTTGCCGTGACACATAGCCTGAAGCCACATCAACAAACAGCACAAAGCAGACTTGGACACAAACCAAACCAAGTGCTCTTTCATTAACTACACACCAAGGTATTCAGAGGTGTGCAGAGCAGCATTCCTCTGCAGTACCAGTGTGGAAATGCAAGACACTCCTACAAGAATAAGACTAAATTCTAACACAAATTCTAAATACAAATTCAACACATCCCCTAACAAACAGGGCTGCAACCCAATAAATTACATTTGGCACCTCACAAACCATTATTTCACCTCTAAGTGGCACATCTTTCTAGTCTCATCCATGTGAGAGACACAAAAATGTACTAAATTTATTTTGGTTTTGGGGTTGTTTTGGTTTTTTTTTGTCCGGAGGGGGGGGTTAGTAATTTGGTTTTTGGGGTTTTTTTTAAGTTGTTTTCAAGTCTGCTCTGAAGAAAAGGACACCCTAGTTTGAGGAAGCAGGAGAAAAGGTTATTTTTGCAATTACACTGCAGAAACAGAGAAGTTCAAACTGCAAGGTCACCTCCACTATTCACTTCAACAATGAGATTAAGAGATTTGAACAGGTTTCAACTTACATCCCCATCCAATGAGAGGGCCATGGAATGATGAGAGCCACAAGCTACTTCCACCACTTTCTTTATTAACAGATTTGTGCAAACTTGAACAGGAGTAATGCCCTGATTGGTTGTGCCATTTCCAAGTTGGCTGTAACCATTATGTCCCCAAGCATACACTTCACCATCTGCAAAAATATTTGTGATGAAAACCACTAAAAATTCCAGGGAGGTTAAGACAGAATTTTAAGAAATCAGCAAGTATCAACATGAAATTGAAAGGATGTTAACAAAAAGTGAAATTATTACAAGAATCTTCTGTATGCTAGAAAATGATATACTTTGTTTTATATTCATATACCACAGCATATCCTCTATATTATGAAAACACATGGAAGTGCACAGGTAAGACAAAGTACATCATAAGTGACAGAGTAAAATGCTACAACCTCAACGTAATGGAAATGGAAACTTTACCAATTACAAAATCCATTTACTTCCACTTAAGACCAATGAGAACATCTTGGAGTACATTAGCCAGTTAACGAGTTAACACAATTACACCATCATCCATTCCTGTTAAATGCAAGTGGAACTTAAAATCTTTAACTTATGTTTCTATACTAAATGTTAATTTTCTACCTTCAGTACAAAGAACAACATGGGGTCCACTTCCATAACTGAGACTGGAGATCTTCTTTCCACATAAGGCTTCTAATTTCTTTGGTACTATTGTGCTCTGATTATCTCCAGTTCCCAAACAATTGCTGCAATTGAGTCCAAAAACAAATACCTGAAAAATAAAAGAATTCACACTTCTAATGTTTTATACTCAGGTACACACAGATGTGTAATACTCAAGTCTTCATTAACTGGGGACAGAGTTTCACCTTGGACCTCCAAGGGCCAGAGATTTCCCACATGGAAATTAACACCCTCAAGAGTCAGCACAAGGGCACTTTGGATGTTAACTGATGAATCTAGATTATTCAGATTTGTACAGTCCTGGAAGTTAGGCTTTTTATTTTCAGGAACTGCACCATAAGAAGTCTGAAACTGTGAAAAGTGGAAGACACCACCTTCTTTTAAAAGCAGTTCGTAAATAGCAAATAAAGCATAAGGAATTAAAGAGCTATACTGTGGGAAGCTCATCCTACAGGCACTATTGATAGGACTTAGGGGGAAAAAAAATCCTTCTCTACATGAGAAATCTTCCCATTAATACATCCCAGAACACCTGGCTTGTTTTCTGTCAGCAGCACTATGCTAACACATGAGTTTCTGAATCATTAAAATCTAGAGATCATCTTCTTCCATGATATTTTTTACCTAGCAAGCCATAACCTCATTTTCTATCTTCATACCACTTTGCACCCAACTTCAAGCTACCACGCCTTCTTTTAGTCTGCCTGTCTTCAAAATGCATGTAATCCATCCTGGCCTTTGCTATGTGGAAGTTTCCTAAATAATCCATTTATGTCATCCTCACACAAAACTGTTTAAAAGAAACAAATAAACGTTCTATCCACCACGTTTTGGAAAACGCAAATTTCGCATAATGCTTTTGAGAAGCTATAAATGTACAAACATCCTGAGAGCAGCTACCTGTGGGGCAGGTGCCCAGCAGGATGGCAGGCTCACCTCGTCGTTGTGCGTGATGTAAATGGCTTCGTTGGCCGACGTTCCGAACACGCACGCTTTGCGAATGGATGCGATTTCTTGGGGGGACAGCAAGGTAAATATTGGCCACTTGCCTACATCCACCATGATGCTGCTGTGTGTCATCACGCTTCTACGAGCAAGAGGACATTGCTGCAGCAAAAAAAAAAAAAGCAAACCAAAAAGTTGATTAAAAAGACTACTTTGCACTTTCGTTAACAGACAACAAGGCAAATTCCTTTACGCGGAGAAAAAAGACACATAGGTAGCTCTGAAAGTAAATATTCTATTCTGTATTAAATACAGAAGTGTGTTTCCATGTATTTAGGTGAACAAAAAGCTAGTCACTGGAAAAACAGATTCTTTTCTTAACAGGATATTTAACTAAACTATAACCAATACAGCTGAATATCTGCTCTTGAACAAGCAAACTTATTAAAAATTTGTGATCTAGCAAGTATCCACTGGTGGCAGAGTGGAACTCTGAGGGAAATTTCAAAGGAGATTTCAGATGCAATTCCAATTTATGAAATTTTAACTTGGGAATTTTTTTGACAGTCTTACAAGTTAAAAATGCCACGTAAGCAAGCGGTTGATACATACGTGAAACATGCAAATAAAAATAAGGCTGGAGCTGTTGTGAACGTGACCCAAATCTGCCACCTCTTGTGTAATCAAAAGCTGTTATGGTCAAAAAATATTTATGAGAGCGGGAAGGCATGAGCCTGTGCAATTAGGCAGTGAAATGTATCAGAGAAAAGCAACTAAGAAAAATAACGATAATCTGTGACTTAGAAACAAGGTGGATCACATTAACACCTGAAACGTGGCAGACAGATGTTTGCCAGTGAACCCAACCTATCCTTCTCCAGGGCTCCCTCCTCCCAGTTTCCTCAGGACAATTGCAGCAGCTCAAGAGCAAAGCTGACAGCACAAACATCCAGAGCTTATCGAGGCATCCAACCCTGCACATAACATCGCTCACTCTCTGAAGGGACCGTGCCATTTACGAACCATGATCCATGCCCAGGGCTATCAGCAAGTTTAGTGAAACGCAGAGAGCATTAGGCAAAGAACTCCACAGAATGTCAGTGACAAGACAAATCATCATAAAACTGCAAAAACCAAAAAGGCAGGGAATCATTCTATGGGTAAGAATTGCAGTCTCTGCTCAGATGCCATCCTCTCGTCAACACTTTGTTATTTCCTTTTCATTTGTGCGCCTCAGTGCAACCCAATCCCCCTGTTCTTCACTGTGTTGTTTTCAAGGTGTCTACCTCTTGTTGATGCCTGGGTACCAGATATGGATAACAAAGAGAACACAAGACAGCCTCTCTGCTCTTCTGATGCTTGGCTCCCAAAACTGTGCTGACAACCAAGACTTGACTTCAGAAAGCCATTTAACAACAGCAGACAACTGTTATTCAGTGCAGATGTTTCTTGGAAGAAGGGAGTTTAAAAAAAATAGCATCACAGAATGACTAGGTTGGAAGAGATCTCCAAGATCATCACGTTCAACCCATGCCCTAACACCTCAATCAGACCATGGCACTGTAACAATAGTAACAATTAAAAAAAGAAAAAATAATAGTAGTAATAATAACAATATATAATAAAATAGTAGTAATAATAACAATTAAAAAATGAAGCTTGAGAACCACTGAGGTCACTGGGGAATTATGTCCACAAAAAATACCCCTAACACAAACAAAACCCAGGCAAGGTTGCTTCCTTATCAGATTTCATAACCTTGATCCAACAAACCCAGCTCTGCTCTACAGGCATCTCTCTTATTAAGAGCCAGCTTTAACTCTGCATTTCACATTTAAAGCAGGTCTTGAATATATCTGAAATCTCCAGATGGTTAATTCATAAGAGATTTATTTGTAGAACAGCTTTTTTTTTTTTTTTAAAAAAAAAGGTTTACCCGATGCCAAGGCATAGCACATTCTAAACAGCTAAACAGGTTTGGATGCATTTAAGCCTTCTTAAATTCTAGTCCAGTTACAAGCACAGGCCAGTTAGCTGCTAAGATTTGTTACCTCACTGTGGCAAATCTTTTAATATATGACACTATCAATCACTTACAACAAGGCAGCAACTACTTGTTCTTTTGAGCAGACTAAGGAAGTGTCCCTTCTGACTTCACCTATTTAACTTGCCTCATACAACACACAATGGCCAAAGCAAAACGTGTCAACCTGGATATTAAGATTCTCTTCGCTGAAGTCATGTTCAACATAACCTGTGAAGTTAAGACATGAAGAAAATGTGGTATTCTGCTAGAGAATATTTGAGAAAATTCACAAGTTTTACAGCACCTAGAGAGCCTATTCTGCTCTAAAAGTAAGAAGTGTAATGTGTTACCTTTTCTCTCCCTTCCTGATCTGTGCACGAGGTCTCTAATTCATTTGACTTCTTTTCTGCTCCGCATGACTCAGTTAATCACTGCTCTTTGACAAAACCTTTCCAAGAACTTCCAAAACATGCAAGTTACACTGCACTTCCCACACCTCACCCTGACACCTTGTCAGACAAACTAATATGGATAGATAAAAGCTTCCAAGCACACAAGACTTCCCAAATGGGAGATATGAGCAATTAACTCCATCCACAGGTGAAGATCCTTACAATTGTTAAGCAACAATATGTTAACAGGTGTTAACATTTCTTCATCCAAAAAAAAAGGCTGTATATTTTGAGCCATTTCAACTGGTACTACAATTCTGCAGTTATTTCAGGGGTTTTCCTCAAAAGGTTCTTAAGGACAACTCATCTGCCACTGGCAAGTTTGTTTCTTTAATAATGCTCAATCCCAAAGTCTATCCAGGTTTACCAACAAACGAAGGTTCACAAAAATCCTTAAACCAAACAAACAACAAAAACCCCTCTCTTGCCTTTAATGTAATATGTTTCTCCTCAAAGACACACTTCTCCCTCCTCTTGAAATATTAACTACTACCCTTAGATTCTGCTGTTTGCTGGAGTACCTATCATCATGGGCTTTCAACGCTTCTATGGAAGCAACTGCAGCTATTTTCCTTTATCCTTTTGTCTGAGAGAGAGAAATTACACACAAACCTGAAAGTTCCAGGCCTTATGCACTGACTATTCTTTCTTAACTGTAATTGTGCATAGAAAGCTGATTTAACTACTTATTCTTCATTTTCCACAGAAAATAAATGCTCCACACCTAGGTAGAAACACCACCTTGGTAGAACACCACCTTTTTTTCTCTCTAAAATCAGATTCCTTAACAACTCCAGACAATTTCTTAGTCTCCAAATAAAAGTTCAGGCAGTCACAGGAAGAAAAAAAAAAAAAAAAACTCTCCAGTGAGGAAAAAAGTATTTGAGAAATCTATTTTTAAATGTAGGACTGTAAATGGAGGTGTCTGTAAAGTAACTCAGTGTTTTCAAAACTGAAACCAAGTTGTTTCTAGCATCCTGTAAGACACACTGCACATTTTCCAAAAGAGCAGATGCTCTGTGATGCCGTGCCTGACCCCTCACACCAACCCATTTACACTTCATCCCTGCACAACATCTGCCTGAATCTGGGGGGGACAGGCTTGTGCAGAGCTTCTTCTGGGCAAATCCTTGCCATGAAAGGCTGATGATCCCAGAGACTCCAGACACGGCACTGCAAGCAGAGGCACAAAGAATCCAGCGTCCTTCACTCACCCTTCCTGCAGTGTGTCAGTCCCAGACCTAAGGCCATTTACTTTTCCTGACAGGACCCTGCTACATCACACACTGTGCAAGGGCTGCACCTCCACTGAGAAGTTTGGAAGAGCAAAAGTACCAGATGGAGCCCCAAGCAGTCAAGGTATTTTCATCTGCATGCTAACAGCCCTCAAGCTATTGCTCAGATTCTGTAGGCAGCAGTGGCTCTGAGGAGTATCTGTCATATATATCAACACACAGCTCTTAAGTTCACTGCAATTAAAAACCTTATGAATATAAAACCCCTGAGCTTAAACTGGCTGCTCTAGGTGCTTTTAGAAACACTGCATGCCATCTCTCAACTGTTAATTTCTGCTGCATGATGCAGAGATAAACAATTATACACCAAAAAGCTTTATTTCTGCTGCAAAATCAACCAGCAGAGGGAGTTTACATCAACAGCATCTCTCCTCACGGCCCTGACATCTCCAAAATGATCCAACCTCAGCATCCAAACAGGAACAGAAACAGAGATCACCCCTTGAATTTCACTTAAGCTAAAAATAAGCAAGAAAAGGCAGCTTGTAAAAGAAAGGAAACTGAACTGGCCACATATTGTGATGAAAAATAATTAACCTGGGGTAAGCAGCAACATAAGGGGGAAAACATCTACATCTGCTCACAATTTTAAAAAGCCACACACTTTTGGAGCCATAGGCCCCTCAAAAGTTCTGTGCTAATCTGCTGCCTACACATTCATGTCCTCAGTAATTTGCTTACTTAATAAAAAGCCTGCAAAAGCCAATTCACAGTGGCACATGAAAGACAAACATGAATCCTTTCCTTTAAAAAAAAAAAAAGTTACATTTACAAAATGCTTTGTTCAAACCATTTTAGATACCATTCTACAGAGTTTATAGTTCAGCTAAACAAATCCATGCTTGCTAGAACAATAGCCTAACACAACATCCTACCAGGAAAACAGTACCAATTGTCCTCGAAACAAAAAAACTACAGTTCACTCCTCAAAGATTATCCTCTTATTTGCAAAGGCTGTTGGAACACAATTGCATGTTTGTTTCACTTTTTCCTCAAGCTCCAATGCTGCAGTTTATTCCAGCTGGGCAGACCTACTCCTGCACAGAAAAACTGCAGGCTCAGGCCTCCGTTTCTCCTAATTGTCTTTGGGAATTATGAGCAGCAGTGAGAACACAAAAGCTGGGATATCTGGATTTAGAACAACACAGAGTGACTGGCACACTTAATCCCTTTCTAATTTGAAGTACACCTTAACCCAAGGAAGAATCAAGTCCTCCACATCACACCGATCTTCCCCCAGTCTACGTTTCCTTTTTTTGATTTCATATTTCGGCATTGAGAAATGGAATATGGAAACATTATACTATTATTACATTAACAATACTATTAATACTAAGTAGATGTATAAACCAAGTGACATTATTGAGGCATTCTCCCTGCCAGTGAAGATACCACTCCCTGAAAACATGTGCCTTAACTTACTTTCCTCAGACTTTACAGAAAGCAAAATTTCTATGGCAAAACTCATGTGCTCCAAACCTCTACACAATCTATTTTCAGATGCCTTTAATGAGCCATACAGGGGAGGAAAGCACTGCTAAGGACTGACAGGCAGACCTCCTGATTCCTTTGGGCAACCAGCTGAGAAAGATAAGCAAGCAAAAAGCATCATCATGTACGTGAACACTACCAAACCTGAACGTGACTGGTTTAGCCACAGGAAACCACCACCTTTATGAGGATGACAATGATCCACCCACCATAACAAACCTCCAATTACAAAACTGTAATTACAGCCACATTTTGCCTTATTTTCTTTTTTTGTCCGATGCTGAGTCATTAGTGCAACTTACCAAATCCATTCACTGAGGACAAGATATCCTCTAAAGCAATGCCCATCCTTCAATCTGATGCATGGAGAGATAAGCATTCAAGGGGAAACATTCATATTAAGGCACCAAAGAATGAATGCATCCTTCAAACAGCTTCTAAAGTTTTTCCTAAGAAAACTCTGTGCTCCAAGCACATTTCCATTTATGACGCCTTGTACCCTTTTCTCTTAATCCCACCCCTTGTCGGAACGATTAAAGTCCATTTTACCTTCCATCAGAAGAGGACAGCACACACGGGTCGCTTGAACTTCCTAAATCAGAACCCTGCAAGCTCCTTATAAAACAGCTAAAGGCTCCTTTAATGTTAATTTACAAGAGCTTTCTAAATTGGAACTCTCGAGTCCCTTTAAAAAACAAAACAAACCCCCCTTCAGCTTACAAGCAGAGCGTTAAAAAGCCGAACAAACGCTGTAAATGCTCACAGAAAGCCGGGCGAGAAAAAACAAAAAGCGTTGAGTTTTGCCTGCCCCTTTTAGTTTTTTTTTTTTCCTCGACCAGCCGGGAAACCCAGTCAGACTTCAGGAAGCCGGCGACAAACGGGAAGGACAAACCGAAACACCACAAACCAGGGAAACAAAAAGGGAAAGAATCATTAGGAACACACAGCGTTAAGGACACGCAGTAGGAGCCTTCCAGAGGGCTGTGGGGGCAAACCGGCCGGAGAGACAGGGCGCGGGTGAGGGTCCCCACACCCAGCCCTGCTGCGGCGACAAGGACCCTCTCCCTGCCCGCCACCGCTCCGGGCTGCGCACGGGCACCGCCACCCTCCAG